>OZ020514.1:61343300-61490165 GCA_963971425.1 Bryoerythrophyllum caledonicum | reverse complement strand
GAGAAGCTGAGGAAGATTTCCGCGTATTATAATCGCGTGAATCACTTGGTCCAATTGAAGCCGACGTGGGCAACCAATATCCTTGGCTCTCGGGCTTTGTGGATCCAAGCTGGGAGACTGATGCCCAAGCACTCCGTCGCAGGCATTAGCGGGTCTCACAAGTCAGGACGGAGAACTGCGTTGGAGATCGCCAATGACAAGAGGTTTGAGGTAATATATCTTAACCAAGGTCATGCACTTTAGCTCGAGTCGAGCTGAAGTGCATGTTTGCTCACTATCTGTATAGTGTTGTATTTAGATTGAAGACGCTTTCATTGTCTTCTCTAAGGTTGCAAGTTAGCTCCACTCGAGCTAACTTGCAGTTGTTGGACCTACTAGATATGTTTATCTATCCGCTTTAATTGTAAACTCAATCCACCATGTTTATGTTCTGTGCAGCCATTTCTTAACGTGGTTCGTGAGCGCCTTGCAATGATCAACGTTGCGAAGAGCCAGGCAGTGCTCAAGAAAGCCAGAAAGGCGAACGAGCTCTCTATTACAAACGAGGTGAAGATCATGACCTCAACCGATGAGACATTCAAGCTCTCGCCGGATGTCATCTCTTCGGCGACACATGGCGACCTCATCAATGTCGATTCGACTTTGACGCCCTTGGCAAAGTTTAAGGATGCCAAGTCCAGGGTGCCTGAGAAGGATGGGGTTTTGACGCACGAGTTCTTCAAGTTTTTTGGCAACATGAGCGAGGCTGATCACGCAAAATTGTGTAAACACATTCTCAATCGATCAGAGCCATCGCGGAAACTAAATTATCCTAAGGTGGTTGTAAAGCAGCCGCAATCTGTGCTGGAGGATTGCTACAGCACGCGGGACTGGGTCGATCAAAGGAAGAGGAAGGAGGTCGCTCGAATGGAGCTTCAAGTAATCACGCCGAAGCTGGCCTTCTTTAACAGCTCTGGAGCGTACACTCGTTCCAACTAGCGGAAGTTCAAGAAGAACTACAACGTCAGCAAAGCCTCAAAGCATGCCCTCTTGGATTGGGGTCCACCGGATTCATACTACAAGGATTCGAGGTAGACGCAGTTTTGCAACTGCAAATGTGAAGATCTCTCTCCGTATGCTAAGGAGTTCTTCAGAGTCTTCATCGATTTGCGGTCGCGATTTGTTCGACCTCAGGGAGCCTTGCACTTTTGTTCGTACAAGGCGGCGACGAATTTGCTCGGGACGTGGCCTTCCGATTCCTGGCACAATTTGGGCTGCTACGTGAAGCTCGGCATCATCTACTTCCGGAATGTCCCTAGTTTCTTTGGGAAGGCAACGTCGTCGTTGGAGAGGCCCTTCTTCGATGAGTTCATGACGATGTTTGCATGGAAAGGGCAGCCTTCCGTCACCAATCTTCCAACCTGGCTCTTCATTTGCGGCGACGAGCAGTCACATCTTCAAGTGACAGCGTATGCTGAGGGCCCGTCGTTGTGTCATGCGTACGATGTGCTGCAGTCGAAGTATCTTCCCTCCGAGAACAAGCGCTTGGGGGGATTCGTGCCGAAGGGCAACAATGCTCTTGACTCGATTTGCCTCCTCTTCCTCTTCAAGAAAGAGCTTACTCAGATACCGGCCGTGATGAAGACCTACGCAGCTCTGGAGCATGTTTTGCACACCAAACTGTGCAAGTACAACGAGCTGGCGTACTCGATGAACATGAATGAGCTGAGGATGGAGTTCTTCATCAAGGTCCTGGAGTTGTTCTGCAAGAGGGGGGAGGCAATTGTCCAACTGTTTGGCGGGAGTCGGGACGAAATTACTTATTGCGAGTGTGGTAAGTTTTCCTGCAATTTAGCTCGAGTCGAGCTAAACTGTTGATACCCTTTCTGACTCGTGCTTGGTTTTTAAAGAGGTCGTTTCTTATGCTATTTGTTGCGTGGCACTTTAGCTCGAGTCGAGCTAAAGTGTCGGCTTATACTTGTATGATTTTCTAGCAGTCATCAATTGCGTCGTAACCTTACAAGTTGTAAAAGCTGAGTTTTCGTACCAATAATTGTTTGTATTCAGTTTAGCTCGATTCGACCTAAATTATAACTTGTTTAATCCATTGGTGTGCAGATGTTGGTGTCGTACCACAAATTTTCAATTTTTTTTAGTTAAGAGGTTAACTATGATAATCCTAGACTAATTAGTTCAGGTTTTAGGATAATACTACTTTAGTATAGTTTATTAGGTAGGTTAGGGGAAGCGATTAATGGGGATTGTTAAGATACCCAAAAACCACGAAGCATGGACCTGGGCCAGCCCCAAGCCTAGAGCCCCAAGCCCGGAGCCCCAAGCCAACCCAAGCCCGGAGTCTCGAGACCCAGGCCAGCACAAGCCCGGACCCCGAGACCTAGGCCAGCACAAGCCCGGAGCCCCGAGCCCCAGGCCAACCCAAGCCCGGAGTCCCGAGACCTAGGCCAGCACAAGCCCAGACCCCGAGATCCAGGCCAGCACAAGCTCGGACCCCGAGACCTAGGCCTGCCCAAGCCCGGAGCCTCGAGACCCGGCCCAACCAGCCCCAGCCCGGAACGCCAAGCCCACCAAGACAGGGCGAGTCGACTTCAAACCACGAGCAGTAGCCAACCACGAGCAGTAGCCAACTACGAGCAGTAGCCAACCTCAAGCCCACAGACAGCCCCGAGCTGGCTGGAAAGCGAAGAGCAGGCTGAAAAGAGGAAAGCAAGTTGGAGAGCAGGGAACAAACTTGGAGCCTTCGGCTGAAACCTGTACGAATATTGTTCTTCAATAGGAGCCAACTACTTAACCGGTCTCCCGGGACCTCTTCATCACAACAATTCTAGCAAGAAGGAAGGACGAGTGGGACTCCGTGATCAAGGTAGAGGCGGAGCTTACAGCGCAGAGATACGAAGATCCAGCCTGGAGCTTAGAGCGCATAGATACGAAGGTACACCCCGAAGTGAGCTCGGAGGACACGACAAGACGAGTACTGTACAGGCTGAGCTCGGAGATACGAAGGTCTAGCCCGGAGTGAGCCCAGAGGACACGAGAAGACAAGTGATGTGCAGGTAAAGCCGGAGGTACGAAGGCCAACCGAGGGATGACCTTGTCCAGCCCGGAGCTGGAAGCTCAGAAGCGAGAGAAGAACACGAAGACGAAACCTGTGCAGGTGGAGCCCGAAGGTACAAAGGCCAACCGAGGGGCGACCCTGTCCAGACAGAGCTGAACGCGGTGATCAAGGGAGGAGTAACTTTGTCCAACCTGAAGGCATGGAAGAGTGAAGGACGTGTTCAGAGGCAGGCAAGAATGGCATGCCTGGAGGTGGTATTCCCCGACCAGGTAAGAACCAAGACCACGAGTAAGGCCGGATCTTAAGCCGGAAGGGGACCGTATCAAGGGAATACTAAGCCAAACTGTTAAGAAGAAGAGAGATTGAAAGGAGGAAGTTAGGAACGATGGCCTCCGCTAACCCGGTCATGCCCTCAGTTAAGGCCATTTCCCCCGCCATTCCCAAGGATTTCCTTGAGCTAACCAAACTCAAGGAGGACCTCCTTTGCATGGGATGTCTCTCCTCCTCGACTTTTGTTGGAGTTTCCGCATCGAGTCCACAGTGCAGGAACTAAGGCAAGATCCATTACCGAAACCGGAGGATAATAGTACCCGGGCTTGCCCAAGTCGGTGGACTATAGGGAAGTGGCAGGAGGTGTACGAGTTTCCCTGGTAGGGTGCAAGATGGACGAGTTTGAAGAAGGAGGAGTATGCCAAGGGACGATTTAGCACCAAGGACTCCAAGAATGGTTACGGTTTAAAGGATTGCATAGACCCTCGAGCCTGACGGGTCTTTGCATTCCTCGTACCCATTCTACACACTGAAAAACCTACGCGAGTCACCATGACCCTTGCCAACACCGTGTATGGATCGTATCCAGCGGAGAGGATGGTAAATTGGTCCATCATTGTGAAGGACGTGGTACTTTGGTTGACAAAGAGTATTAGCAATGTCAAGCGCTCTCCTCTTTGTCCTTTCTTGATCCACCTCTATCATCACTTCAAGGAAATGACGCCAGAGGAGACTACGGCGTACGGAACTCATTTGATGATGCAGAAGTTCCAGGAGACGGAATCGGAGTTCGAGTCGGGCTCTTAAGGAGAAAGCACTTCCTCCCCATCAGAAGAGGAGGCACCTCCACCCCCCAAGCGTCAGAGAAGGAGAGAGAGAGGAGCCCCTTCCACTCGGACCCGAGCCGCACTCCGCGCAGCAGTTACCGGACCCGCACACCTTGGACACAAGACATACCGGGCATCCGAGCTAATTGAGGCCCTTTGTGTGTACGTAGAAGACACAGACAAGACATTGGCACATGTGAGCAGCTTGGTGGGCAACCCACCCATCCAAGGACTAGTCACTGCGATCAAGGAACGTATAGGAGGGGCGAGTGACCTTTGTAGTATGGAGCAGAAGGTCCACCGGCTCACCCTTGAGATGACCAAGATGAAGAGTCGGGCCTTCGAGGCAGAGAAGAGGCAGAAAGAGGCTCTTCTCCAATCCAATGCCTCTACGAAGGCATTACAGCGAGTGGAGGGTGCTTTGCACCTACCTGCAGAGGTTGTACTCAAGGCCTCGATGTTCGATGCTAGGTTGGAGAGAGATGACCTCGTCTCGAGCAAGAGGGTGATCGCATTCATGATGGAGCAAACCGTGAAGGTTGAGGAGGCTTATGCCAGCATGAGATTATTGGTAAGCAACCTCACACACATCTTACCCAAGTTCGTGGATGACTTCGACACCTCAAGCAAGGACAGAGATTTGGAATCCGACACGGAAGATCGCGGCACAGGCAACAACAAGGGGAAGGTTGTGGTGGATCTTGACATTCCAACTCCTCTCGTACGACCTACGAGTACTCCTGCCAGACCATCTCCTTCAGAAATCACCACCCAGACCCACAGTGGTTGGAAGGAGAGCTCAGATACAGGGGTGGAACCCTCGCCCTTGATCCGTCATCGCCAGCCACCCGGCGGCAACACCGTTTGCTCTGCACCAGTTATGGTCCCAGTATGGAGTGTCTTTCCCCTAGGAAAGACTACCAGTGAGAGTTCTTCTCACTGGCACCTCCCAGTCCTTACATTCGGCCCGGATATCATGACGACTCCGAACCAGGTACCGATTCTTCTAGCTCGGTCCGAGTTTCCTATAGTTCTTGTCTCCTTACAAGTTACCTCCACCCAGACCGGCACCACTTTCTCTGCAAGAGAAACCGTATCCCGTTCAATTGCCACTCCGACTCAGCCCGCGACTCATCACCTTGGCATCCTTAATGATACTTGCCACGACCCCGCCCACGAGTCGGAGCTCCAAGAAGCATAGAAAGAAGAAGGAGAAGAAGAGACTCGAGGAGTTGGCTCAGGGTAGGTAGACCCCTACGTCTGTAGGGTAAGGAATCTTGGTTCGTAGGTCACTCTTCATTCCGTGATTTGGCCGTGGTTGACTTTGGTTTTGACTTAATTTTGCCTTGGGATTTTGGAAACAAGTATCTTCTGACGGTGCACGTCGTGTGGGTGGCAGCCACCGCCGCCAAGAGTAATTAATGCGCCGTTTTAGTGAGAAGGTATCGTTTGAATTTGGACGTTAGTGTGTGTTTGCTGCAGTATGAGAGAGGAGTCTCGGGGCACCCCTCTTCACTACTTGATGTGTGTATTCGCTTTCAGTTTAATTCTAAACCTACGCTCTCAGAAAACCTTTGATGGTTGGAGAGCTCGGATTCCATACATGACTGTGAGTGCCGTTTCAAGTAGTCCACTTCTCAGATTCGTACTAACCATAGACTCATTGTTTCCTAATTCCATCAAGTAGAGTTAGTCCGGGTGGATGGGAATAACAGGTGCGGTGGGGAGATGGTTAGTAGGGGTGTGACTCTAACTCTAACAGTTACAGTTGTTTCCTTGTTCCATCAAGTAGATTGGTACGTGTGGGTGGGAATAGTAGGTGAGTTTGTAAGTGTCTAGGGAAGGACGAGGGGGGAGTGACGGACGTGTAAGGGGCATAGCGAGTCTTGAGTGCCCTTCCGGTGTTAGATTGGTGCCGATTGTGAAGGCTCGTATTGTTCCCTGAAGCATCCTACCTCCGGCCGCATCGGATGTGGAGGGAGACTAGGAGGAGGACGGATAGTGGGCGGGTAGGCCCCTTGTTCACTTACATTACGCCACTCATAGTTTCAGAAACACGGGTCTAACACCCCTTCGAGGGGATCTCAGTGACACCACAAACATCCAAGTGAATGAATTGAGTTAAAAGGAGAGAATAGGAGGAAGGATAGTTGTTACTTGTGTCGAGACACTAAAATCTCTGTGAGACAATGGATCATCGTCCATGGAAATATAACCCCCTTCCAGGTATGCATGTATTCCGGATGTCCATATTGTGCATAGGTGTAAAGCTAAGCCCCACATCTAATCCAAAGTCTGAGTAATAAAAGCCTTTACTACTCGTACGAGGTAGGACGTACGAGGGGACAACACGCGTACGAGGCAGAGTTGTTATACTGGACCTACGTCCGGTTCGCCCGTCCGTCCGATTCGCCTGTCCGGTAGAGCTCTCGCCCGTCTAACACAGCCAACATAAGGTTGACTTACCCGCAAGGTAAATAACACGCGACGTGGCAGCCACGTATGAACTAAAGTGCTGCCACGCAGGATTTAGACTAAAAAAATGAATAGTTGACTATATAAAATGGTATATCAGGCGCGAGGACGTCTTAGCCCCTAAATGGTAGGGGCGGAGACGTCCTCGCCTCTCCCCGCCTAATTTTGGAATCAGGATCTTTGAACGGCCATATCTCACTCAAAAATAGTCCAAATTAAGCGTGTGATATATTTTTTGGCATCTACAAAACATTCAAATGTCAAAACACACCTCAAACGCTTGATTTGGGCTATTTTTGAGTGAGTTGTGTCCTTTCAAACTTTTTGACTCCAAAATTAGGCGGGGAAGGGGCAGGGACGTTAAGGGCGGGGACGTCTCCGCCCCTAAATGGTAGGGGCAGAGACGTCCCCGCCCCTAAGTGGTAGGGGCGGAGACGTCCCTGCCCCTAAATGACAGGGGCGGAGACGTCCTCGCCCCTCCCTACCCAATTTTGGAATAAGGAACTTTGAATGGTCATATCTCACTCAAAATAGTCCAAATTAAGCATATGAGATGTTTTTTGGCTTCTACAAAAAATTTAGATGTCAAAAAACATCTCAAACGCTTAATTTGGGCTATTTTTGAGTGAGTTATGCCCATCCAAACGTTCTGACTCCAAAATTAGGAGGGGAAGGGGCGGGGACGTTAGGGACGGAGACGTGAGGGCGAGGACTCAACCCTTTGAAGGTTGTAGAGGAACAAAGTTGGGCAAATTCCATTCTTGCCTTGGCAAAGGCCTTCCTTCTTCCCATGCGTTGGAGAATTGATATTTTTAATATAAATTTAGTTTTCCTTCCCCCTTCTAGGGAATGGCATGATTGTCGTGATGATTGAGGAATGCAAAGATCTTGTCGGAACCAAATATAGCGGCTCTTTGCTTTAAATTATTCTATTGGACTTGAAGTAGGAGAAGAAGAAGAACTATGGTCTTATAATGGGACCGGCGTGAATGTAGTGTTTGTTCATTCTCTTCACTAAGCATATGGCTACGGGACATAGGCTAGTGTGTATAGAACTACTTCCCCTTCTCGAGGATAAACATTTTTCTACTCTAAGTGCTTCCCTACACTAATTGCATTAGAGACAACCAACATTTGATCTCCTCCAAGGACTTTGTGGGTTCCCATACAATAGAGCCGTGGGACCCTCTACCATAATTGGGTGGACTATGGTGGTACTTGAATTAGAATGTTGTATTACGCTATAAACAACAAAGTCTTTTTGACATTTTCAAAGAAGGTAATATTCTTTGCACAAGTGAAACCTCCTTTATTATCGACGGACAAATACCATTGAGCAATGTAGTTTTGATGTAAAGATGTGTTCTTAAATGACTCATCTTAACGTCATATTCAAATTTATGAAGCATATTGTCGAATCATCCAATGTCCATATATTCCTTCTATAACAACCCCTTTGGAACAATCCACAAATTACTCTTCATAATCGTAGGGTCAATGAAATTCATATCTCTAAATTGTTGGGGTTATGATTATTTTATCACCTAATTCAATCGTAAAGAAAGATGATGCATTTAAAAGCATTCTCTAAAGGCCACAATGTTCCAAAGTCAAAGTGGTTCTCTCACAACACTTCTTATCAAATGGTGTCAATTTAACTTTAAATTGATTAAACCTTGCAAAGGTTAGATGAAACTCCAAAAGGCTTTGCTTCTAAGGGTGACACCTTCAAAAGGTCACATTAAACATGTCTATTGTAAAAGCAATGGATGTAGGGGAGAGACACACGACCAAATGATTTTCAGTACACATATAGATGTACAAAAAATATAAATGTGAATAGAAGCTCTAGTAAAATTTCTAGCAATATAGAACATAACTATTAACTTCTTTCTTGAACTCATGTCTATATACAATAACGATAGAACTTTGTATGGTTTGTATGAAATTATTTTTTTAAATAAATATAATTTTGACGTTGTTTTGTAATATATATATATGCCGTATTTATAAATTGGGAATGTCAATTTCTTTATGTTCAAATGGAAACTACTACATTTCCTTTTTAATATTTGTTGCTCCTCATATATGTATTATATTTGGAACATAGAGAATTTGTTTTTACGTCGATGTAAAATTGTTTGACTTCTAGTTCTCTAACACGTGCAAACTATTTGATTTCAAAATTAGGCGGGGAAGGGGCGGGGATGTTAGAGGTCGGGACGTGAGGGTGGGGACTCAACCCTTTGAAGGTTGTAGAGGAACAAAGTTGGGCAAACTCCATTCTCTCGTTGGCAAAGGCCTTCATTCTTCCCATGCATTAAAGAACTTGAATATGACCTTGAGATGAGTCATTTAAGAACACATCTTTACATCAAAACTACATTGCTCAATGGTATTTGTCCGTCGATAATAAAGGAGGTTTCACTTGTGCAAAGAATATTACCTTCTTTGAAAATGTCAAAAAGACTTTGTTGTTTATAGCGTAATACAACATTCTAATTCAAGTACCACCATAGTCCACCCAATTATGGTGGAGGTTCCCACGGCTTTGTTGTATGAGAACCCACAAAGTCCTTGGGGGAGATCACATGTGGGTTGTCTCTAATGCAATTAGTGTAGGGAAGCACTTAGAGTAGAAAAATGTTTATTCTCGAGAAGGAGAAGTAGTTCTATACACACTAGCCTATGTCCCGTGGCCATATGCTTAGTGAAGAGAATGAACAAACACTACATTCACGCCGGTCCCATTATAAGACCATAGTTCTTCTTCTTCTCCTAATTCAAGTCCAATAGAATAATTTAAAGCAAAGAGCCGCTATATTTGGTTCCAACAAGATCTTTGCATTCCTCAATCATCACGACAATCATGCCATTCCCTAGAAGTGGGAAGGAAAACTAAATTTACATTAAAAATATCATTTCTCCAACGCATGGGAAGAAGGAAGGCCTTTGCCAAGGCAAGAATGGAATTTGCCCAACTTTGTTCCTCTACAACCTTCAAAGGGTTGAGTCCTCGCCCTCACGTCTCCGTCCCTAACGTCCCCGCCCCTTCCCTGCCTAATTTTGGAGTCAGAACGTTTGGATGGGCATAACTCACTCAAAAATAGCCCAAATTAAGCGTTTGAGATGTTTTTTGACATCTAAATTTTTTGTAGATGCCAAAAAACATCTCATATGCTTAATTTGGACTATTTTGAGTGAGATATGACCATTCAAAGTTCCTTATTCCAAAATTGGGTAGGGAGGGGCGAGGACGTCTCCGCCCCTACCACTTAGGGGCGGGGACGTCTCTGCCCCTACCATTTAGGGGCGGAGACGTCCCCGCCCCTAACGTCCCTGCCCCTTCTCCGCCTAATTTTGGAGTCAGAAAGTTTGAAAGGACATAACTCACTCAAAAATAGCCCAAATCAAGCGTTTGAGGTGTGTTTCGACATTTGAATGTTTTGTAGATGCCAAAAAATATATCACACGCTTAATTTGGACTATTTTTGATTGAGATATGGTCGTTCAAAGATCCTGATTCCAGAATTAGGCGGGGAGGGGCGAGGACGTCTCCGCCCCTACCATTTAGGGGCTAAGACGTTGTTGCCAAGGGGATGGGGAAAGCAATTGTTGACCTCGGCGATGATGAGGAAGATGTGGGACCAAGCGCCCTGGTTGTGTGCCCGAGCTCAAACACGGCCACTCCGGATGATGAGTCTGGAGACAATTTCGATATCGCCACTCTACCGGAGTTTCAGAGTGCCTCTCAATCTGAAGCAGGAGACATAATCGGTTCCTCGCGGCAACGACTTGACTTCCCGGAGTTGGATTCTCTGGAGATTTCCGATAGGCCTCATTCAGCTCCCACCTTGGGCGGGTCATCCACTCGGCCCGCGGCCAAGAAGAGGAAAGCCACCAACGCGAGCGGTCGCTCTCCGTTGGCTACGACAAGTAGTGCACATGACGACAAGAGGTTGATCTCCCTTGAGAGGAAGCTCGAAGAGGAGGCCGCCCAGAGGAGGTTGATGGAGTAGCGGCTGGAGGAGCGTGACCTGGAGCTGAGGGAGTTGCAGTGGAGGCGTGACGAAGAGATGAAGAGGGACCAAGACCAAAGGCATGCCAACATGATGCTCATGATGCAGAGATTTATGACGGCTTATTTGCCTCCTGTCGCCACGACACCCCCCATAGTTAATACTGCGATCCCCCAGCCTCCCCTCTCAACGGAAGAAGGGACTGAGAGTCTGTCCCGCGGTTCGCTGCTGCCGTCTCCGGCGGGTTCCTCCCCTGTCTCCATGGGGACTCAATCGCTTCTTGTTCCCCCATCCCCGCCGACCCGCCCCTCTTCCCTCCAAAGTTGCCCACTCGGGACGTATCTATCGTAGATGTCCCCAGCTCATCGCCAGGTTAGTGTAACGTAGTAGCGAGTGTATAGAGGCTGAATGTTTTGTGAATGTCCAATTTTGTTCATATTACAGCGCTCAGCGAGCACTGCAGCTCAACTTGAGCTAAACTGCTAGATATCTGACGGATTCCTCTTGGTTACATGTTTTGGATGTGCTCCAGGATTTGGCAGAACGTTTGCATAGTCCAAGTGCAACTTTATTACTACATATTTAGGCCCCCGCTCAAATATTGTACAGTAGGGTGACATTCACATTTTTGGCGATTCCAGGGATAGTGTCCCTACAATTGACTTGTATTACTGCCCTATATGCGCATCTGCTGATAGGTTGAAGTTGTTGAATTTTTTTCAGATCTAAGTTTCGGTGATGACGCAATCGCTCACCCAGTCATAGATAAGGTCATCCAAACTGCAGTCCCAGTGGTAGAAGAGGTCGTCCAAGCTTCGGCCGTGCTTGTAGACGAGATCAATCATGATTCTGTTGTCCCGGAGCCACCTCTTCTTGTCCCGCAATCGTGTCCCCAAATGGTTGTGGGGCTCTCGGAACCCCTTGACACCATGCAAGGTTTGTTAGGATCAAATGGGGTCCAAGATGAAATGCGACAAGCCGATGAAGTTCTCGAGGTACTCTTCTAACACTTTTCACACTCCACTCTCTCCTCCATGACGTCTCCCCACCGTTTGCCTCTTTCGTTCTACATTTTGTTGACCCGTCGTTGTTAATGAATCTTTAGTAATATAGTTCGTTCTCCTGGCGTATCCGAACTACGTGTGCAAGGCATCAATAAGTGATGCGAGTAATCTAGAAGAAATACCTAGAGTCCTATCAGACTTCGAGGGCAGGTGGTTGAATGTTGTGCTGGACCTCAATGGAATTCTATGCACGTGTGAGCCTTTGTAGCAGACCAAGGGATCCACGAACTTTGACTCGTCCATTCACTTGGCTTTGCAGCCGGTCGAAGTAGGCCCTACACTAGTCCGAGTGCGCCCTGGTTGTGTTGAATTCCTTACAAAGTTGTCTAAGAATTCCACCATAATGATCTGGAGTTCGATGATATAATCCACAACACGTCAGATATGTAAATATCTTTTTCAGCATAGTTCTTCGTACCCTCTCAGGATCTTTGGTTAGGAGAGTTGTGATAGGGTTCCCGAGCGTAGAGTTGGTAGCAGAACAATCTACATGAAGGAATCTCGCACTCAGAAGGACATCTTCTTGAAGACCTTATCGAACCATCTCTTCAATTGGTTGGGTCGTGAGTATACTCCTGCGAATACGCTTGTCATTGACGATAGCCCGATTAAGTACATGCTCAATTTGCCGGAGAACGTCCTTCTTCCATCATGGTTGCACAAACATGATGGCGAGAGAGATGATTCTATGCTAGTGGAGGAATTGTTGCCATATCTCTCTGACCTTCATTAGTTTCCGAGTGGCCTAGCGGAGTACCGAGCCGAACTTTCTTCGGGTCAGGAGATGTTCTATAATGATCAGAAGACGTGTGGTCAGTCTGCAAGTATCTAGAACGCAATCCAAGTGTCTCAAAATTTCCGCTCTTAATGCCATTGGAAAAGCTTAGATGCTTATTACACTATAGGTCGGTCAGAGCTAAACTGTATTGGTTGACTCAAGCTCCATTTCGTAAATTTTGTTGGACCATTTTTTGTGTATAATTTTTTTTTATAAATGATACCGAGATGTTTCACCACTTTGTTTGTTGTGGGAAATGGATACCTACAACTGATGGAATGTCGACCTGTTTTGAATGATTGGAGTATTCATCTATTGTTCTGAGGTATGTGAGCGTCACTTTGGCTGAAAATTCTACAGGACTGTGATTGTCAGGCGTCCGTGGATTCCTTGTTGGGCCGAGAGGAGTTCGCCCTTTCCCTACGGAGTAAAGGGCTTTTGTTGCACTCTGCTGCAACCGTGCAGTCAACCATGGATTATTCGACCATGGCAGTGGACGACGGAGTTGTTGAAAGCCCTATTGTGAGGGAGCCAATTCATGAAAGGAACAACTCACCTTCGCCACAGTGGCCTCGTTCAGTTCCAAGGTCCCCGCGTCTAAATCCAGATAATTGTACTCCGGCAAAGCGTATTCTCTATGACGGTTTAAGGGATGCTACTTCCCGACGCTTGCTTGCGGTGCGTGTTATGCTGACCTCCAAGTTATTGCACTATTGAGTCGTTTTGGCCTAGGCAATTTTGGTTTGTTGTTGAGCTACATTGCACTCATGTAGTTTTGGTTCATTTGAGCTTGTTTTTATTCGTTGGATGTTAAATGTGCTCTGTGGATCTTCCCTTTTGCATTTGAGCTCCATTCGACCTAAAGTGCGCTAGGATGGATCTTATTGATACAATTTTCATGTGTGCTCTATAGGAGTATTTGACCTAAAGTATATTTCTTTGGATTGTGTGTGGCGCCTATTGTGCAGGAACCATATGGTAAATGTCTCCGCCCCCGTATTCTCTTAGGAAATGCTGCTAGAAACAAATGCTCTCCTTCCCCCACCCGCGGACACTCGCTGCCAAAATCAAACAGTGACGAGGTGCGTAGGCGGATTTTGCAGCGTCTTCTAGAGAGTCCATTAATGCAAGAGAATGGCGCAACATGGACTAGGCAATGTCAGAGGGATTTTTTGAAGACGCGTATAGAGGCTTATGGAGGAACTCCCTAGACCATTTGGATAGTGATAGGACGATTGTGTTTTGCCTCGGGGGAAATGAGTGTTGTTTGTGATTTTTTTTCATGAAATTTTGAATAAAACTTGGAATAATGGTATATGCTTCCTGTATTGTTACCTTTTTTTTGGACATTCGGCTAATTTGGTCCATCCATGTAATGAAATATAGTATTCTTGGTACATTGTCTATATGCTTTGCACCTACAAATGTCTATATATGTTGATACTTCAAAGATCATATATCTTCAAAATCATGGAAATCTCCCAATATAACGAATATGGTGTTCTAATGGTTGTGTACTTGTAGAGGTCCTTTGCATACTTCAGAAGTCTTTCTTAAGGCATGTCCTCAACAAGATATATAAATACGTGCACTTTGAGGAAGTATATGTAACTCATCAATCATTCACTTGTTGTTTACTGATGTATACTTTGTGAAGGTATGAACACATAGTCCATCGTCATATCTTTGTAGTTCAAGGTCACTATTTGAATGTTTTTATTGTATGAAGCTGTCATGACATCTTGGGACCATGCATGCTTTGTACTTTGAAGATAGGCACATGGTATGTCTAGAACAATGTTTATACACATATATACTTTGACTAGGAATGTTGTACATATTAATGATGGTTTCTTGCGTGGTACCTCGAGTAGGCTTCTTTGTACGACCGATTTAGGGTCGCGCATCAAAATGAGCCCATCTCTGTGCGTGCATTTGAAAGACTGAGGCCGTACTTCGTGAAAAAGTGCAACGACAAGAATGTCTGTTGCTATAGGTACCACGTGGAGCTTGACATATTGCGTCAAGCCCTACAGTTGGTCCGAGACTCAACAAGAGGTTTCCACGCTGGATATTCTTGCCAATGTAGATGCGTAGTATGTTGTAGTGAGAATGGTGTCCCATGTTTGGCACATTTGAGGAGCTTCAATGGAGTTACTAAAATGTGGGAGCTATTTGTATGTCAAAAGGAGGAGAATGACGATTTTCACCGGCTAGAGTGTCTAATGGGAGAGTGTGGAAGATGTGGAGGACATACGCTGCCAATTTGCCCGCTTGAGACCTCAACAATGGAGTTTCGACTGAAGTGGCGCCAATTCAATATGCATGTGGTGGGAGTCGGTAACGACGGGAGACCTAAGAATAGGGGAAGTGTATATGGAGACCTCCCTTAGCGATTTCTTTGACTATCTGCGACCAATACTGCACAAATTTATTACTCACAACTTTGTAGCGATATGGCAAGGCGTGCAGTGCAGAGTGAGCATGGAGGAGCTGCCGCGGGATGTTATACTATTGTATGTGGATTTTGCACAGAATTACACGTTTGAGATTCAAAATGAGATCCAAAGCATGCATTGGCAGTCGACACAGATTACTATACTAGTCCACATTTTGTATCAATATGTTCATGACTGTGAGAGTATGGTGAAAGAGTCTCACTTTTATGTTTCAGACGATAGGACCCACGATACACTCTTTGTGCAACATTATTTCATCAAGCATTGGGAGTGGCTGACTCAACGTGGTATCCGGGTCCAACGCCATTGAGTGTGGAGCAACGGCTGTGCAGGTCAGTATAGCCTCCACTATTGTATTTTGTAAACACATCTTAGGTTATGTTGACGATGTAGTTGTGAAGCCTCATGGTATACAACTGCAGAGTATTAGAGTCATTAGGTGGGCATCCCTAGATGCATATATGGTCAATCAACAAATTGGGGGTGGGTAATTGGCTTCGCAAGACAGTTCAAGAGGGCCCACTGCATGTACTTTGTGAGTAGATATCCGAGTTTGACAGGAAGCTTTTAAATGGAGTGGAACTTCTTTGGAACATGACATAGGAAGGAAGAGTGGGATGAGGTAGGTGCAGTGGTGAAGAGGGCGTTGCACACAGAGCAACTTCACAACCCTTGGCACAAACTACAGGATGCAAGGGACGTTGTCGATTTCTTAGAAGAGAGGTTGGGGGGCTTGGTTGGGAGCTTGGTTGGCAAGCCAAAAATGGTGTCTAAGCGCTACTTTCATTTCATTGCAGTGAATGCAGTGGACCACCGAGATGGCCACGACTGCCATACTATTCCAGGTTCTTGGAAGCTCCACTCCATTCGAGGAGTGTCCGCCTTGGATCTGACGTCGTTGCTGGTACATGACTTAAGTTGTTACTGTTCATCGTGCTTGGATAGTAACTGGGCAGCATGTGAGAAGGTTGCACACATGAAGCCATGGACGATTGTGAAGTTGGCACCCACGGAATCGACATTCGCTAGAGAAAAGATGCAGCAGGCACAACAGGATGAAGGAAATGAGGACGCTCGGGACTACAGTGTGGATGAGTGCCTAGGCGAGTTGGTTGAAGTCGGCGACAACTTTTCTATACTAGCGGATGAGGATAATAAAGAGGGTGTAGACTTCTACGTTCTCCAGTGCCAACACCAAAAATCAATCGTTCTGAAGAAATTTACCTGCGCTTGGGGCGATTTATTTGACGTGGGTCAACACACGATTATTGGAACCTACTATCAGAAGTAGGGCACAAGTCCAAACTATATGTTTTCTTGAAAAACTCTTGTCTTGCCTATGTACATGCAACTTTGGTAGTTGCATGTAAATTTCTAATGGTTCCAGCTGTACACAGGATTCAAGGCGGTGACCCTGTGTACCAACTCAGTGATGAGTCCATAGATGTCATTAGGACATCTCTAGAGAGTTTTTGAGCTCGTTCCTTGAAAAGCTACAATATGTGTTTACATTCTTCATATAGGCAGGTACAATATATTACTATAGTACTATAGAATATAGTGCAATATTATCATGACTGAGTACAACGAGATTTTCTTGGGATTGTATATAGTAACCTAGGTTGGCAGATATCGGATTCAGTGTGGTAGCCAGACAGAGCTAATTACTGGAATGAGTATATTTTGGTCCTTGTATGATCATTGATCTTAGACAAAGGCTTTAGAACAAAATGGCCTTGGTCTAAAATGTTTTCATTTAAAAACAATGCCTATCATAATTTAATCTCTTCATTTCTTCATGAAAGATTTTGTTTTGGCTAAATATGCATAAGCTAGTATAATTTCAACCAATTGAATATTACAGCACATATTTAGTGGTACATCAGCCCTTTTGAACTGTGATTTGGTATTTTGGATGGTATATTTTGTACACATGTGGTATAATTCACCCACATATGGTATATTTGTGGTATATTATGTACACATTTGTACATATATTCAATGGAAAATATATTGTCCAAGGCAGAAGAGCACTTGAAAAAATAATACAAAGAGAACAACTTTCAATGTTCAAAGTTCCAAAAAATATTACAACTTACTCAGAAATTGAGACACTATCGTTGATATGTTTGATGGCGGCTCCTTCTGTCACGACAACCTTTGCTTCCACATATGCACCAAAAGGTAGGAACCAAATTAGTTGTGTCATGGAAATCTATCCCAAAGTCCCATGTGAGCTCCTCACCCGCCAAAACTAGTTGATTGGTAAAGAAGGCAACGTGATAGTAGCCCATCAAATGTGTCTCAGTGATGACCGGGATCTGCAACAAATTTGCATCATAGCATCTGCAAGGAGTATAAGCAAACAAGAATTAAATGTAGCATTCATGTTTCTATATCATAAAAATCCAACAGAAACATAGTGTGCCAATATGTCCATCCAAAATCACTTACCTGTGGTTTAAAAACCTACAGACATTTCTACGGTAGGTCGCATCAATCGAGAGACACTCTGCATCGCTGAGCTGGTCTTCTAATCTCCACTTTGCATCCAAGTTTAGGGCATACTTACCATGGCTGCGCATTTAGGTATCGAGATCCTCATTAGATATAACCTCTCTAACAAACTCGAAGACAAATGCGCCTATTGGCAAATCTTCCAACATCTTAATGCCCCATCCCTTTTGGTCGTTGACCCAAAAGACCTGCAAAAAGAAGTGCGAAGAGATGTAAAAACTCGCCTTTTTAAACAAATAGGCATAAATCATTTACAATACAAATGAGTTTGAAGGTGGAATTGGATAATACTCATACATCATGTACAAAGCACCGCACCTACAGTTTGCGTGTCACTCCCTTTTGCACAACTTAATTAGCTCAAAGAGAATTGCATTGACAAGATGTCCCACATTCTTTTATAGAGGTCTATGTTTTATGTCCAATACAACTCCCGTCGAAATTATTAGAACAACTTGCACTATCACAGTATTCATACAAAGTTGTATCCATTGCTAAAGTCTCATTCAGCGCCTACAAAAGAAGATTAACAGAGAAATCGTGAACTTCCATTAAGACGCCCAAAAATGAGAGGCGTTACTATGGCAACCACACCTCTGGCAGCCACCCCCTTGCTACGCGGTAATGTCTAGGTCTACACAAATAGTTCCACTTAATGAGCTCTCTAAAATATACTCAAAATCATTGGGTCCCAGATATGTATCTTCTTTGACAACCACGTCTATGGAAATCTGCTCAACACCATCGGATAAATCATATGACTTTTTGTAATGCTTCTACAACTTGCAAACATACAGGCAACACGTTTTGATTTCACAACCACTGAAAGGTTGTACCCTTGTACAATATATGATAGGCAACAATGAAATAAATACTATAGCTATGGTAACAGAGAAGTATACTTTGCAATGAATACATGATCCACGGTTTAATAAAGTACATAATACATAGAGAACTCAAAGGTAGTAAAGTGAATATCATATATAGGCTCCGCATGGCCGGACACACTTTTCATGTAGTAAGATATACATGTGTTATATGTATGGCGACACACTGTCTCCATACATATTGCTAGTGCTAAGATCAGAATCCTTAACCCATAACTAACATGAAAACTAACGTAGCGTGCCATTACACATTGGCAAGCCACAAAATGGAAAAATGCCTGAACCGCATATAGTGGCTACGAGAACAAACACTCTGCACAAAACAATACACTACTTCTTGCTCCTACTTTTTACCTTTGCAACTTTTGAGTCGTCACCGTCGATGTCCACTACGTCGTGACCACATACAGACTCAATTCTCTTCCTCTTATCCCCCCCCTTTTTCCCTGTACCTGTGAAGCTGACGTCTTCAGAAGGTCCATCACCGCGTGTCTTCATCTTTAGATTTCCTTTTCCCCTTGTTTGTCCTCCAACGTTGTTACTCTCTAGAAGAACATTTGAAACCCCTTTAGCTAAAAGAATGCCATTTTTAGCCTTTGAAGACTTCATCTCTGCGATCATGTCTTGACATTCTACTATCAATTGAGCCTCTGCTAGAATCATGTTCTCGTCATCCAACTTCTGAGTATCATCATCCGATGAATTACTTGCTGCAGTGATGATCTATCACTCATCAGTATACATAGGTATACCAGTCGGCATACATGTATATACATTAGCTTCTTAATTTGAAAGGCGATGCTCCTCAGCTTGAAGCACACAACAGCACGCACAAACATTGTGCTTAATGAAATGAGACCTACCTTCTTTTGCGTTGCCCTGCTTTGTATTCGGAGGCAATGGTTGGCCTTCACCGCTCTTGGGCTGAAGCGACAAACCCTTCTTTGGTGGTGATACAACTATAGCTGCAGTAGATGATGTAACAACCGTGCATGCTCGTTGCCGTTGGCTACCATTGGCTGCTGGGCCGGTCTTGAATTGGAATGTTGGGTCCGATCACTCCTTTTGTCGGCGAGAGGCCCATGCGATCATTAGGTGTCATGGGTGCTTATGTTATCCCATCCGAAGCTCTCTTTGGAGTTCTTACAGCATCGACCATTGCTGCGGCATAGGTAGCTCTCCTAGGAGTGCTTACAACATGTTCCACTGGCGAAGAGTACAACGCTCTCCGTGGAGTGAGTATGACATCGTCCACCTGTAGCCCGCCCACAGGTCTCCTTGGAGAGGGAACTACATCATCAACTCTCTTTGAAGGGAAAGGCTTATCAACCTGCGGTAACTCGTGGACACTAGATCTCCTACAACTGCTAAGGGCTGGTTGCCCTGTCAACTTCAAAGAATGAGTTTCCATGTATTGAGGCCTACCACCTACCTTTGCCTCAAGAAACCTACTATCACTTATGACAGAACTGACCTTCACTTGGCTAAACTCATCCACGCTTTGCGTGCATGTGGTGGTTGAATTGGGACTATGATGCATATGGGAAGAATCTGCAATAGGAGGTTGAAATGTATAATTACATCAGTAACAATAGCACAAAACATCAGAACAATCACCTACCATTATGCATGGCCGTCACTCAAGCGAACCCCCAAAGTATATTTGCTTAGTATACAAAATAATGTCAATATAATCCACAGATGTGCCCTACACTACGATACGGTACCTACTGCACAACCACAATATACACCCTTAAATATACACGGTTACGGGGTATACCCTTATAGAGGGTATATATCTTTTAGGGGTGTATATTTCTTGAGGATATATACCTCTCGAGGGTATACACTTAAACCGATATACACTTCCACAAGTGGCAGTGGTATATACCTTACCTAAGATATGAACCCATGTCTCCCATGTACATTCACCTTCTCCGTCAGTCAGATGTATACCCCTACCTTGTTCCAACCAGTGTATACACCCACCCAGATATACTAGTACATACTATTGTAGAGATATCTAGACTTCTATCCTATTACCCCTAGCCTATCCTATACCTGAACCCTAGTATATAACCCACCCACATAATGTATACACTTCATGGGAGGTAGTCACAATTGCAGTAATGCCTGAACCCCACCCATGGTATTAACATCCACCGAGTCTACTTTTGAGAACTGCGTGTATATACCCTCTACCAAGTATATTTACACCCATCAAGGATATAAACATCCACCCAGTGTATGTACCGCATGCAATGTAAACACTTCTGACAGTTGTATACACCACCCAGGTAAATTCAAAACCCAAGCATACACTCCACCCATAGACACTTCACTTAGGCATACACCATTCCATAAATATTCTTTACACGTCTATAGTAGCAAAAAGTATTTTGAGGTATTTTATATACCCTAAACCGGCACCTTAGCCCGTACTAGAAAGCATACCAGAGGATAAAGAACAACAGAATATACAAACTCAATCGTTACACATGAGTAGGCGAAGACACAATCACATTTGAGATAGTAGTAAACATACAAGACACATTGTATGGTAGCATTGAACATGATCTCAACATTGATAGCATACTAATAAAGAACATACTACAAGTGTATCATGAATGAAACACTTACCAACTCTGGTGCAGTTCTTCTTTGCCAATAGTGTACGTGCCGAAATTGCCATTATCTGAGAAAAGTTACAATTCAAAGTTTCAGCCTCCACTTGAAGATCACCCAGCAACTCCCCGTATCCATTAGACTTGTACCACTCTGGATGGACCAACCCGCAATTCTTTGACGCACACTTTGAATTCGATTGAAACCACAACCTCGCACACCACGGGTGATACACATGCTCACAACTACATATATGGATGTCATTGTAAGGAAATGGAAGATCACATACCCACAAGTATCCGCTCTAACTTTGTTTCCACAGAAACCTATTGTTTCTTTCCTAGATGATAAACACAAACTAATTAACTACCACACTCTTAACTATTGGTTAGCTTTCCTACTCATTCCTTGATCTACCATCCGGATCTTTCCGGATTTTGGAGTTCCGACACTCAGCTTCCGAATCCTTCCGGATTCCGGTCAACTTCAGGCAGAGCCTCTTCCGGAGTTTTTAAGCTAGTGGCCGGGTGCCACTGATCCTACTTTGTATAAGTGGCCAAATTCCCCACTGTCTTTTGACATAAAGTGGCTAGGCACCCACTGCCCCAAAACTTTTGGGGGTGGACACCCACTCTCCCAACTCCGTTAACCAGTGGTGGATTTGTTGCTGCTAGACCTACTCTCTCACATCATCCGGATGGCCTTCCAGATGCGGTCACATAGAGGTTGATCTGGACTACAACAATATTTTGGTTGATACTAAAATGGTTCTACTGAATGAGTGTTACTGGTTTGCAACTAAACTTCCTTCTAGACATACACATCGGACTTTGTCTTTTATCGTAAGGGGAAATTCCGGCTTCAACCGGAATCAAGATTCATACGATTATTCCATGCCCTAGAAGCTACCAGGCCCACCCCTGCAGTACACTCCTTCCCCCTCCTGGCTACTTCCGATCCCTGTGGCTTGTCAGGTCTGTACCTAACCTCCTCTACAGCTCTTCCAAGAGATCTCCCAATGCAAGCTCCAACCGGTCGTCCTAGATGCAACTCTTGCGACACTTATACATAAGAACTTAAATCACAATATACCAACGGCAATGGATCCGCTCACTCACAGCAAAGAAGACTCAATCACCATACGTATAAGAAGAGAAATTATAATAGACGGAAAACACTCTTCATGAGAGAAAACAAGATGATGAGTTGGCTAAAGCTCATCTATTAAGTACTAACTAAACTCCTGAATCTAAAAGCCTACCTTATCCGCTTACAATCTAGGAAATCTTACCTCTAAAAGTGAAAAGATTTTATCCCTAGAAATCCGGATTTCAAATCTCAGATCCGGAATTTACGGATATGAGATCTGGTTTTTCCGCTTCTAAATAATAAACCAGTTTAGGGTTTTCTTTAGCCTACGATTTGGTACCCGAGTGGCAGGGTGCTACCCTTAGCCCCATCGTTAATCGCTACTAAACCTAGCTAACTTAAGATCCTAGCTACGGAGTAATCTCGTTCTTCTTCCTAAGACTCTTACGCGTGGGGGTTACCTCTTGTGCTAATGTGCTGGCTTCCGGCTGTTCTGGAGTTGAAGCCCGTGGCTCCGGCGCAAACTTGGATTCCTTCTATTTTGGTCTGGAAGGTGTTTTCGGATCCTCTGCTATTGGTGTGAAGGCCCGTGGAGCAATTAACCGGACTCAAAGGTCAGGTAGGTCTCAAAAGCTTCCACTAGGGCTGATATCTATGGCACACGCTGGTGGGCTTCGAAGTGGAGGGGTCGACTTCAGTTGAACCGGAGAGAGAGACTCCGACGGGATCCAAAAGGGCAAAGGGGATTCCCACGAGAGACCTCCTAGTATGGTACTCTACCACTTCTGTAGGGTCTCCTTGCTCGGAAAAGGCACTACGCTCGAGCTCATCAGCGAGGCTAAGTCCGGAGTCCCAATGAAGTCATTGAAACCTCCGGCAGGTGTCTATGGAAATTCGGCTTTAGGTCCGGATGGAGTTCCGGATGGCCCTGCTCCGGCCGGTGTTGCCTGTGCTGCCTCCGGTAGGGTTGTCTACATAGACGGACAGTGGCCCAAAGACAATGGACGGACGGACAAGACAGACAACACTTTTTGGTGGACAGTTGCGTGATCGGCGAACATTTTGGGGAAGAGAAAGCCCGCGAAGCACCACCCTATTGTCACCAGGTACTTCATCGCAATCCTCATCGTCTGCATCATCGCCCGATGATGAGAAGTTCTCCACTGAATTTTCCAAGACTGGTGCCACGTACTCCTCAATCTCCGAGGCCAAGTTTCGTAATTGTAGCTCGGCTCCAGTAGTTGATGCGGCGTTCACAAGTCGTTTTATTCGGATATTCTTCCTTTTTCTGTTATTCCATCCATGTTTTTAGAGCCGTTGCCTTTGACCCCAATCACTCTCTTCGAGGTTCCGCTCCGCCAAGGTCCCGTGAAGAAAGGGAGAGTACCATTGTTCTCGCCCCTCCGTGTCCCTAAATGGCTGCTCATAGTAGAGGACCCAACCCTCGTGGACGGAAGTTGTGGGGTTAGTATCGCGCGCTCCACACCACCATTTAGGCCGAGTGCGCTACGGTGGACGGGTGGCCGAACTATTGTTGAAGAGGTCTTTTTCTTTACACGTAAAAGAGTTCTTCCGATCGATGCGGTACTTTGAGCACGTGGCCGCCGAAACAAGTCTTGTAGTGGCATGTCTTCCTCTGAGTCCGGTTCTATTGCTTGAGGCAAAACCGGAGTGCTTCTCACAACTTCAATGGACCCCTTGGTGGCCATTGGCTCATGAGATTCATTATTGCTTCCACCACTGCTGACTTTGATTCCATCGTGAGGAAATGTATTCTACGCTACAATGCCAATGCCATGACCATCGAGATCAGGGCCATTGCCACTAGAAGGGCCTAAGGGGCCAGAGCCGTTTGAGTTGGGAGACTGATTCTCCGAGATGTTGTCATCTCCATCAAGATTGCCCCCCAATGCCAATCCATCTTCCTCTGCCTTAGCTTCTTGGGCACGGTCTTCACCCGATAATTCTACTGCAATATGGACTGCCGCTGTGTCGATATCATCAAACACAAAAGGATCCACTGGGTCACCGTGGACGTTGTGAAAATGGTCATGTAGTGCATCTCCACCGTGCTCGTTGTTTGCAGAGTTGCCCCTAGGTGGGCTATGATCAGACACGGGGTTGTTGTCACCGGCAAGGTCTTCCCAATTGCCGCCCATCCAGTTGTAACCCTCATCATCCGACTCCAAGCCCTCGTCCTCAGTGTTTGAAGGAAGTCCCCCATCTGGATTAGACTCCTCTGAATGCACATTCTCCTCATACCATCAAATCAGGTCTAGTCGAGCACGTTCTCGGAGCAATCGACTATTCGTGTAGATGTAAACCAAATCGTCCGCTTTCTGCACTCCCAAGCGATTTCGGCTCTTACTATGTACAAACGAATACATGCTCCAATTACGCTCACATGACAAGGCCGAGCACGTTTGTGCTAGTATATGCTTCGCAATGATAGGCAATGATTGCCCGCCCACGCGGTTCCACCATTGATGAGGCAACATGTTGCTGTTTTCAATTTCCCTTGCTTTCTTCGGTGAATATGGGCCTCGCAATTCTTCACACTCCATGTTTTCGAGCATTACTGCCGAAAAAGACACTCCGAATGCACCACAGAGCGTCATAACAACCTTGTTTAGGGCCCTTTTGGCCTCACCATTGTTTTGAATTTGCAAGTTATTGGCTAGATAAGGATTCAATAAAGCCTCTGCATAATGGAGATCTGTTGTCATCATCTCCCAACGCCGTAGGAATGATCCTTCAAGGCGAGTTGCAATTCCGTCAAGCATGTTGAATGGCGCATTGCGCAGCTTGAACACGTGCTCCTTTAGCTTATTCATGGTCACCCAAGCAATTTCCATTGCCGGAGTGTCAGTGTCAAAAGTCCGCAATGCCTTTAGTATTGGTGCCACTACAAATTTAAAGTTAGTGCACCGATGCCAAAAAGTCTCGTCTAGAACGGTGGCTCACACCTGCGATGCCTTTGCATGGGCACGGTGCTTGTTTTGCCTATCAAAAAGAGAGGATACGTAGGATATCCATGTTGGGTCTATCACAACCATCTCCAGGGCATTCTTCACTTCCAACAGACGATGGATCATTATGTAATTGCATGCAAACCTTGTTGTTGTTGGCCACAACAGAGACAATTTTGGCGAAAATTAACGAAAAAGGGCCATGGGCACATGGTGGTTCCGGATATACAATGCAATCTGTTTCGCCTTCTCGACGAGGTCTGCAAATATGTCTTCCTTCTCCGAGTCCTCGAGGAGGAGGTCCAAAATATGTGCACAACACCCTTGAGTATATATGTGCGGGTACTCATCGTTGACCTTCTTCATTGGCCCCAACATGTCTGAAGCATTATCGGTGCACACTTGGACCACATTCAATTGTCCAACCTTACGGATAAAACTTTTCAATTGGTCCCCTATATATGCCGTAGATTTCTTCATACCTATGGTGTATAGACTCGAAGAAGATATCACCCATTGGACATACGAGCATGATATTCATGAGAGGGCGACGTGTAGCATTGTCCCACCCGTCCGAGCATATTGTTGCCCCATACTTGGCAATATCTACGCCGGTCTTCTTGTCCACAAGGTCTTTCACTTTATTTTTAGAGGCTCAATGTATGTCATCCTCATGGCACTATACAATGGCGGTGTATAATCAAAACCCGCCTTTGACGTTGCGAGGGTGGCCTTAATGAAGGCCAGATGTCTAACCACGTTGAATGCAACGTTTGCTTCATAAAAAATATGTGCCCATAATTCGTCCAACTCTTTTCGTTTTTCTATTTGGTAAGCCTCTGGAAAGCTCCGTTGTCGTACAGATCTTGGTGTTGATGATGTTGCTTGGCTTAGAGGATTTGTGGACTACGTGTTCTCCTCATTTCGAGTTTCCAAGAAACTACCTTGTTGGATGGATTGGCTAGAACAAGGTTCAGTGGAACATGTTGCTGGTGCACTAGGAAGGCCAACAATCTCCGCCTCGGTTGTCCTAGTAGAAATAATATTCCCGCATCTTTTAAAACGGGCCTTAATACATGTTGGGGCCTTACTGCACGAAGTCTTCGTCCATTGTGGATACCCATAGTGTGACATG
Organism: Bryoerythrophyllum caledonicum; assembly: GCA_963971425.1. Classification (NCBI taxonomy): domain Eukaryota; kingdom Viridiplantae; phylum Streptophyta; class Bryopsida; order Pottiales; family Pottiaceae; genus Bryoerythrophyllum; species Bryoerythrophyllum caledonicum. The sequence goes on along the minus strand of OZ020514.1, from coordinate 61,463,999 downwards.
CACCTCCCACGTTTGTATGCAAACGTGTAATTGCACCAAACACATGTCACTAGATCCTTCTTGTTAAATGTGTACCATGGGGCCCACTCCTTTGTTTGAGCCCTTTGTTGAGACGACATCACAATAAAATCGGCACGCAATGTTGTGTCAAAGAGAATCCGCCAAAAGTAATAGGAAATTGTGTATGCATAGAAAATGTGGACCCAAAGGTCACTCACAAACTTGTAGATTCATGCAAGGAGCCCAATAAGGAGTTCCAGGACACAAAGCCAAGGATGTAAGGTGAGTCAAGCACATTGCATATGGTTCTTATATAGTGTTGGACCAGGAAAATCTAGGGCCGGGCGCGCATAAAGGGGGCCGGCCGCATACTCTATGTGGCCGGTCACGCACGCTGTGGAGCCAGGCGCACACGCTGTGGGCTGGGCGCGCACGCTGTGGAGCCGTGTGCGTACGCTCTAGGGCCGGGTGCGCACAATGTTGGGGCGTGCGCACTAATTCGACGGTATATTGAAACATGGCAACACTTACCATTTTGATATGTAAAACATCTCATAAAAATCCACTAAATATACATGATGCCACTCAATTTACAAGGATTTATTAAATATACAAATTATCGCTCAATATTAAATGGCAGTTACAAAATTGTAGAAAGCTCTTGTTCCAAAACGTTTCAACATTGCTCTATGTACATTTCTAGCACTGTTGTAGTTCTAAACTCCCCTAAAGCTAGTAAAAAATGAAAGAAGATTGTCTTTCTCCCAAACTTGAGCCTTCAAGTCTTGAATTTCTTTAAGACATTTCGCAACTTCATTATCCTTCTCATCGAGATCTTCTCCTAGATCCTCAATTACGTTCAAGCTTTCATTTAGTCGCTTCACAACTCAAAGATAATCGTCAGGACTCATCCAATCACCCTCCGTAGACTTTTTTTTATTATCCACGCCGTCCTCATGTACCGCATCCGTCTTTGTGGCATCTCCGTCTTGTTGTGAAAACGACGGTTAAGGGTTCAAGCCTGATATGATGGACAATTCTTGTTGCCTACGCATAGACTGATGACATCCAGTATCCGAGTCGTGAGATGAAGACACGAACCACTCAATTTTCTGATTCGAAGGTTCAACTTCCATTGTTTTTCCGAGACCTTCTCCTGGAAACTTCCGCACAAATGGTATTGTTAATCCAATGATTGGCGCCATCATGGAGTGTATTTGGATTTCCATTGTCCTCCAATCAACTGGTACGCCAAGTACCACCTCCGCGTAAACCATTCGTAAAATCGAAATATTTACCGAGTTGCGGCGCACTTTCGCCTCGTCATAAATGTACTGGTACGTTTGGATGCAACGCTCCTTGAAGAACTCATTGGTGCAGTACCCCAAGTTGGCCCTATTTATACGCCGCATTAGAGAATATCGCGAGTATGGCCAGAGGTGCCCCAAATGACACCATCCAATGTATTTTGCACATTGTACAAATGTGCATGGAGTGGAACTGCCTCCCAACCAAAATATGCCTTCATCTTCTCATCCATCAACACGTGAAGGCACTTCTTCTGCTTTGAGCGTGCATGACAAAAATCACGTTGTTGTTTTCCGTGGGGACTGCTAGTGGTAGATGGTTGTCTAGAATCCATGGTGATGAGGTAGAGGAATACGAAGGTGGCAAAATACAAAGGTGTCAATAGACACCGTAAAAAACTTCCCAAAAGTGCCAAGCAAGCAGCCGCCACGTGGCAGTTGCAGGCCAAAGGGTCTAGGAAGTGGGGTCCGTAACTTTGAAATCTAATATTTATAGTAAATTAGTGACTTATGGCGGGCGCATACGACCAAGAGGCGCGCGTATGCGAGGGGGCTGCACGCGTACCCGAGAGGACTGGGCGCGTGCGCGAGAGGGCTGCGCGTGTAAGCGAGAGGGGTGTGCCTTGAACTTGTGCCTTGAACTTGACATACAATACTTATACTTACTTATACCTAGTGCCTTGAAGTTATACTTACTTATACAATACTTATACTTACATATACAATACTTAATACTTATACTTACTTAGAAACACAATACTTAAACCTACTTAATGATTTTTTGAGGAGAGTTAGTACCTTCAATTAGCATGCTCAATGATTTGTTCCGCAAACTTATACTCATAATAAGATATAATATGGATAATTTGTATGGTAGAATGCCATCTCTTATCATTTGAAGGCCGTTGCAATTAATTACATATAATTCAACCAAGAATAATAATGTTGCATTGATATTGGGGATTTTGTTACATCCGAAATCATTTATTATGCAAGAAAGTAACCTGATTACTATTGTTTAGTCTTATGATTTACATGTTTGAGACAAAAATTTAAGTTTTATTCTTCAACACATGATATAAATTCCTCTACAAAAAAATTCTCGATGATACTATAGACTATTGTAGTCGGTTATCAAATATTAGAAGTAAGTGAATTTACTTTATTGACTGGGGTGCATGAAGTTGTACAATCATGGAAGATCATAACACATTCATCAAATATATAGCTTAAACGTATACAAGACTGTATAGAACATTCACTTTATTACATTGTACAAATTTAAAAACATGCTGAACTATACAAACTTGATTAACGTGAGAGATAAACAATATTGTTTCGAACTAAAGCCATTAACAAATGAAGTGCAATTTACAAAATTCACAAGGTCTATGATTTCAAATTGTTACAAAATTGCCCGTTTATCATTCATGGCACTACTTCCATTGCTATCAAATTCTACGACTTTAAAGTAAACACCAACTTCGCGTATTCCTAAATTTGATTGTCCTTTTCCTGGAGTACAACGCGTAATTTTTGAAGTTCTTCTTTGTTGCGGTTGGCTTCTTCTACCAGATTCTTGTTTTCCTATAAACTCTGCTGATATTTAGCAAGAAGTTGAAGATGAGCCTCTCGTCCAATTGGAACATCATCAGAAGACTCTAGGTTTTCATTGATGTTCTCATATGCAACTGCGTCCATCTCAGTTGGATCTTCTTCCTTGCCGGAATCTTCTCCAATTGTCGGTGTTTCTTGGAGGGCAGAATGTAGCCAACGGCATTTAATAAAGCCTTCAATCTCCTTGCGAATAGATGGGTCACATCGAGTGTCCGAGTCGTCACTGGAAGTGTCCGACCACACGACTTCCTCGTTTGGAACTTCAACCTCTTTGGCCTTTTTTCCTAGAGCTTCGCCCAAAAACTTGCTCTCTATTGGTAGTGTCGCCGTGGATACTGGTGTCTTTTTGGAGTTTGATTGTATTTCCATCATCCTCCAATCGACTACTACTCCGAGTATAATTTTAGCATACACCATACGTAAAATTGATAGATTCACCTCGTTCCGGTGAACCTTTGCCGTGTTGTAGATGTGCTGGTACGCTTGAATGCACCGTTCTTTGAATACTTCATTGGTGCAGTAATTTAAATTACCCTTGTCGTATTTCCAAAGTTGCAAATACCACAAATGCGGCCACATTCGTCCCAAATGACACTAGGCAATGCACTTTGCACACTATGTAAATGTCCACGGACTTGGTACATCTTCCCAGCCTCGAAATGCCTTCAGCTCACCATTGACGAATATGTGAATGCGTTTCTTCTGCTTGTGGTTGCGTACTCGTCCCGCATCACGATGTCGTTTCTTAATTTTCTTCTCGGAAGCCCGAGTCTCAGAAGGCCCACTTGAGTCCATGCTTGAAACTAGCGTGAAGGGGTGCCGGGAGTAAAAGGGTGCCAATACACACCAGGACCCACTTCCCAATAGTGCTTAGTAAGTAGCCGCCATGTGAAAGTTGCAGGCCAAAGCGCCTGGGAAGTGGGCCCATCGTGCCTCGATTTCCAAACTTATAGCGAGGCGCGCATGCCCCCTGTAGGCTGGGAGCGTTCGAGATGGGACGGTCTTGCGCGTACCAATCATGGTCTCGCGCGTACAAACAGAGTGGCCGGGCGCATGCAAATGTGGTCGGGCGCGTGCGCTTTGAGGCGGGGCGCGCGCGAATGGGGGCCGGGCGCGCACAAATAGTGGCAGGGCGCGCGCAAATGGGGACCGGGCACGTGCGCTCTGAGGCCGGATGCGCGCGAACAGTGGCCGGGCCCGTGTGCTGTAGGGCCGGGCGCGCGCGAACAGGGACCATGGAAAGTTCAGTTCTTGCAGATTGGATTATCTTAAATGTTACAAACTAATTTCAATGTTTCAAAGGAGATGCAAGAAATGGGTCAATGCTTTAAAGATGTCCTTATATTTATATTGCATATGCAAATTTCGCAACATACAAAATGGTTACAAATGCTACGCTTTCATCTTGCATTCAAATGCCTATACTCCACTTCATCACGCATCGGCTCCACTTGGTTCACCACTTCCTGAGGCCCCATCATCCAGCAATTTACGAGCCGCTCGCGTCCTCCGGTGAGGCCCATCCGCTTTTACCAGAGCACGTAACATTTCAGAGTTCCGAAGTGCTTTGAGAGTCTTCATTGTCGTCGGACTATGTTCCTCAAGAAGGAAATCAATAGCTTCCTCCTTCCAAGTTTCCTTCCATTGCGATTCTTCCCATTGCAACGCATTGCAAAGGTCAAGATCAGTGGCCTCGCCCAATTTTGACACCACACGTCCCTGGTGATTCCACAGTTTTCCACCTGGATGTCGCCTGAATTGAAATTGCTTTCGCCTAGCATCCCAATATCCGCCCATGACTTGGTAGAAGAAGTTTCGTTCACCAACATGGTCCGTGGTGGTTCCCGATATGAGCTTCTTGGCCACTCGTACAATTTCTTCGTGGTCATTTTCCCAACCATATTGTGTGCTTGCACTGGAGTTATGTAGTTGGTGGTACTGCGCACGCCAATTCCACACCAAATCTTCTCCTTACTTTTGAGCATAGGCATTCCCAGGCGCATTCTCCGGGTTCAACTCCGAACTAGGTGGCATGTAGGTGGTGAGAGCAAACAATTCATACAAGCGCTTATGAAATGGTGCTCTACACTTTGCGCAAAACCTACGTGTTAAGATACCACCTAGGAGACACATTGGATGGTGTCTAGAGAATATGCACCTTCTGGCCCGAAAGGATTTAAACAAACCGGGAAAGCATCTTCATTTTGCGTGAAGCTTGTTGATGTTGGCCATAATTTGCGTGGTGCCACGTTTCCGCTTGGTTGAAAGGCATGAGAAGACATAGCCTTTGTGTGGTCCCACTCAAACTTTGCCCAGTCAATAGATTTACCATCTAGCAACAGAGGCAATTCAGTTGGAAACATCTCGTCGATGTGAGCCCCAGATGTGAGTCCAAAGTCACGACGCATATTATTCGTCAAATATTCGTTGTCAATTTTCTGGACCTCTATTGCCATTTGTCTCGCACGGTCAACATTCAAGATGCATGCCACCTGCCATTGATAGTACTGCTCGCTCATCGATCTAATCCTTTTTCGAAGGATGTCGTTTGCAATGCAAAGCTGAACAAGTTCCGTGCTTGGATTAGCTGGGGAAAACGACAGAGAATCCTCGGTGCCAATGGAATCTACGAATGGCTGCGCTGCTACAGTCGGCGGCGGTTGAAAAACCAACGGACGACTAGCGAAGCGGTGACGCGGTGGTCTTGTCGGGGTCTCTAGCAAGCAGCTAATAATGTTGCCAATAACATTGTCAAGGATTGTCTCGTCCCCACCTTGAGCAACTCCGCCAATATTAGCCTGGCTGGCAATACGTTCTCGACGCAACTCTTCTATCTCGGCTGCTTGCTTGGTGATAATATCACCCTTTTCACTAGATTGCAGCTTGAGGTTTTCAATCTCTTCTTAGAGACGTTGAATCATCTCAGCCTTCAAGCTGATAGTGTCCAATAACTCCTGGTGAGCATTGACGGTCGTACTTCCGGACCCTGATGCTACATGCTTGGTGTTGGAAGTGGTGACTACGACATCTATCATTGGCATTTCCTCCATAACAAGGATGGGTTCTTCCTCTCTAACACCCTCAAGCCTCGCGGCTGGTACATCATTGCCAACAAGATTTACGATTGGTAAATCTACTTGGCCACCTCCTTGAACCAGTAGACGTCCTGCTTGATGGAGCTTCACTTGTTGGCGCTTTTTTTGTGACGCACGCGCCACGAGAGAAGTCAATGAACGCCGACCTACACGTCCATTTGAGTCGGAATCCGGTGATGAATTTGACTCTACTGGAGCTACTTCTTCAAGGCCATCCGTTTTCTGTGGCCCTAGTGCCGCAAAATGAAACATAGGATGTTGCTCCCTAGGCACATCGGCATGCATCCACATCCTCGGCATTTTTGGAGTTTTCCGCACAGTCCTCCAATCCACTCGCTTATTGAGAACGACCTCCTCATATACCATGCGAGCGAGATAGAGGGGACAATCATTGCGGGGAATGAATTCGAGCTCGTATAAGTATTGGTGAACTTGGAGGGCACGAGCTCGAAACGCCTCATTGATGCAATACTTCAGATTCGCCTTGTTTGCGCGACGATTTATTAAATGGCGATGTGGAAGAAACATCTTTGACAGGTGGCACCACTCGATGTAATCCTCGCAAGTAACGGACGACCATGGCAATGGCTCATCTTGCCAACCCACAAATGCAATCTTCGTTGGATTGTTGAACACATGCATCCGCTTCTTCTGGAGCTTCCCGTGCCTCGCCTTATCTCTGTCTTTCTCCCTCTCCCTCTGCGCGGTGGACATTGGTGGTTGTTGTTAGGCATCTGGCTCACTCTCACTCTCCATAGCCAAACACTGTAAAATAATCTACCAAAATATTTGTTAACTACGCTTATCTCCATCTAAAAAAAACTAACAAAAATTACCACCTTGGATTTCAAAATAATCCAAAATAGCGATGTTAATTAATTAGAACGATGATCGATGCAGTGATGCAATACGTCGTATGGATGTGTGCAAATCTGGAGCCCCAATTGAAGATCACGCAATCAGCCACCTTAAAAAGATAGTTGAAGGCCACGATTTCCAATTGGAGTTTGTGAGATGGGTTGGGCGCGCGCGACCATTTATACTAATGGGTCGGGCGCGCACGCAGCATGGAAAACGCGTGTATGCCGTATGGGGACTGGGCGTCTATGTAGGGGTCTCGCGCGTACGATTCGGGGTCTCGGGCGTAGGGTTTGGGGCCTCACGCGTAGGATCCACGGTCGGGCGAGTGGACACTAGGGCCGGGCGCGTGCGTGAACAGGCTGGGCGCGTGCGGGAATAGGCCGGGCGCAAACAGGAACAAATTGGGCGCGTGCATGAATAGGCAGAGCGCGTGCGGGAATAGGTTGAGCGCGTTCGGTTACCGGCCGGGCGCATTTGGTTACGGGCCAAGCAAGTATGAGATCGGGCCGGGCGCGTTCGGTTACGGGCCATACGCATATGGGCACGGGCCGGGCGCGTTCGCTGGAGGGACGTGCGCGTACGCTGAAAGGCCAAGCGCGTACGCTAGAGGGCCGGGCGCGTTTGCTGGAGGGCCGGGCGCGTACGGAAGCAGGTCGGGCGCGTGGCGTCTTGGTCAGGCGCATGCGGCCGCGCATGCGAGGCCAAGGTTTTCCATTTCACTATAAATGGAACTGATTCTAATATCAATCACATAGGCTCCTCTCAAGTCGCTCCTTGTCCTAGTACTATTCGTACTTTGCTAGGAACTAAGAGGGGGGCCACCACACATAGAGTCCAGGGGAGGTTTTGATTTTTTTTTTTAATTATAGTTTGTGTAGTGTTGTGATTATTGCAATGGCGACTGATCGTAATATTGGAAAGCGGCCCGCGTATGTTGATTTAGAAGCTCCACATGCATCTGAGCTTCAACCTACTAGCGTCGCAGAGTCGAGCGGCAATCCTTCCGATGCATCGAAGGCACCGTCAAAGAGGGCGAAGCAAAAAATGTCTGCGCACGAGAAGGATGCCGGTTATCTACCAAAGGAGTATACCGCATTTCTTCGAGGTGTGGCAATACAAAACTACCGTCGATGGTGTGAAACTGACGTGGTGCAATTCCGTCAAGTTTAATTGGAGAAGGGAGAGCCAGGAATCATGTCCCTAGTGGCCGACCTCCAGTCAAAATTCGAGCGCGCTCAGGAGGGTTTTGAATCGTTCAAGGATGCATATGGCATGTGTGGGAAGGCGTTCCCACTAATTTCCGGAACTTAATACCGAATCCGGAAGAAAATGAAGAAAAATTATTAAAATTTGGTAGTTAGTTAGCCCTAGTAGCATAAATAGTTCCCAGAATAAAATAAAATTGTAATGCTGAGCCAGAATCTTTAAATGAGGTAGTTACAGCACTCTTTGCGGAAGTTGCGAAACCAGAGTACGGCGACAGCCGGATCCGGAAATGCCATTATGACGCGTAACGGTTTCCGTACAAGAGCGCCAGATATAAAACGCGACTGGCAGCCCTACGTGCCATTCTTTTAGGGTTTCCAGCAGTCTCGTTTTCTTCCGCTCAACGCATTTTCTTAGGGTTTCCGCATCTGGTCTTTGTGTGGTACTATAGCGTAGAGGTAGGGTAGCACGAGGGACTTGGTGAGGTCAGTGCGTGCAGGATTTCTGGACACCATTGCGAGGCGCAAGTTCACGGAGAGGTGGGCACAAATGGCGGGCAAGAACGGCAAGGCTCCGGCAGCCGGGGCCCTGCTGCTACAGAAGGTTACTCCGGAGATTCCGAAGCCGGACAAGACCTATTGGGTTTTAGAAAGCTTCCTCAAAAGTATGGGGTGTGCAAGCCTTTTAGGGACACCTTGGGCCTTCCAGAGCGAAACAATGATGGCGGAGCTCCTGGGAGAGCCACCAAGCGAGTACGCGCAGAAGGTCCGGGCACATCCGGAGGTCTGGACCACAACGCTCTGGAGAGACACTTACGAGCTCCGGGCAGGGACGATCAAGGTGACGGAGCGCGATGACGCCATCCTGAAGGGCGAGTTCCACGCAAAGGCAAATCCTAAAGACGGGTACGTCCTCAACGACCTCACCGATTCGAATGCCGGCTACACTGATTCTGGGGTCGATGAGAGGAAAGTTGTCCGTCGATTGGGCAGCCATCATGGACGAGCAGATCGTCATGATGGTGAAGAACCTGCCAAAATCCTGGAAAACCCCATCACCCCTTTCCACTTACCTGGCCCATATGTACGCGAAGTAGAAGATGCTGAGTCCGGATGAGGAGGCCGAGTACGATAGCCTGCTCACCATCCTGTCATACGGAGGGATCGAGATAGATGAGGAGTCGGAAGAGTCGACGGACTCTGAGACGGAGAAGTCGTCATCCCCCCTCATACTCCGAAGACCGAACAGGAAGCGGAGTCGTTCGGTTTAGAAGACTCCGGAAGCCTCGAGATCCGGCCAGCCCCTGTCAACGATAGCGGCTCAGAGTCCGCCCGCGGCACCACCAGTCGCACCGGAACAGCCAGTAGAAGACGAACGATTCGCAACCGGAACAGAGCCGGGACCTACATGGGCCCCAAATATTAGTGGCAACATTCTGGTGGACGTTCATGAACTCTGCAGATATATTGTCTGGCGGACCAGGATCCAGGAAGGAGAGATCCGGGAAAGGCACGCCATGATCATGGCCGTCCTGGAGGCAGTGGGATTGGAGGATTCCGCTGACCTCATTCCACTACTCATACGGATGAAGGCGAACTAGTTTTCAGTCACCAGGATGGAGCAGGAGAACGCCGCCATCACCCAGATCAACACCCGGCTCTGGACACAGGTGCGTCAAGCGGAGGCTGCACGGGATGCAGCATAGCATGCGAGAGTTGTGGCGGAAGTGAAGGTCCGGGCGACCTCTAAGTCCTTAACGGAGATCCGCACAGTGCTGGACTTTCTGGTGGATACAGTCAACCGAGCTCTCCTTTACACTGAGAGTCTTGAAAAGAATGAGAAGCTCAACAGGGGGCAGGTCATCCGGTTCCTCTTGGATCACAGCCGGAAGATGGAGAGCACCTGGACCAAGATGCAAGAGTTGGCAAGGGATCTCACGGCGGCAGCCTCAACAGTTCCAGAAGCTCCACCTCCGCCCACAGCACCTCCGGCTCCAGACACAACAGGACCATCCGGAACCGCTGTAGGTCCGTCCGGAATTGCTGCAGGCCCATCCGGATCTCCATCCGGATCTCCATCCGGACCAGCAGTTGCATCCATGCCCCAACCTATAGGTGGCTCTTCACCTAGGCCTACAGCCGGATCACCGAAGACCCCTACCGAAGGGTTCAACGATCTAGTGGGAACACCGGACTTCAACTCACCAATGAGCTAGAATAGTGTGACCTTCCCAAGCACGGAGAGTGTGCGGAAATGGGAGGATATGCCAAGAAACCCATTGACGGTACCTCCTTTTGCCTTCCGGTTTCCCTCAGAGTCTCCATCTCCGGTGCCACTAGTGACGGGCCCTTTACCCGGAAGCTCTGCAGCGACATCCATGGTGGTCAGCCCCAGTGGTAGCTTCTGGGACCTTCCGAGCCTCGAAGAGCAAGCAGACGCACCATCAGCCTGGATCGCGACAGCAGGGGATCCGGATACACCTTCCGAACCAAGAATGCAGGTACCGACCTCCATACCGGAGCCACCAACAACCATTCCGGCGCAAACAGAGGCCGGCGCCGCACCAGCAGAGGTTACCCCTACGCGCCGTAGTAGTAGGAAGAGGAATTAGATTACTCCGTAGATAGGGACCTTAGTGCTTAAGTGTGATAGCGATTAACGATGGGGCTCAGGGTTGCACCCGGCTACCGCTCAGTAGACTAAGGAAAACCCTAAGTACGTTTTGATTTAGATCCGTGAAAACCGGATCTGAGATCTGTAATTTCCGGATCTGAGTTTTGAATTCCAGATTTCTAGGGATAAGATCCCTTTTGCTTTTAGGATAGACTTTTCGGATTTTCAGCTGATAAGATAAGGTTTAGGATTAGTTGTAGTGTTACTTAATACTTGAGTCTTAGCCGGCTTAGGGTCTTGTTTTTTTCTCTTTCACGAAGGGTAATTTTTGTTAGTGTCTTTTCTCTTCTTGAAGTTATGGTGATGGAGTACAGTTCGTAAATAAAGAATAAGGTCCATTGTGGTTGGTATTTAGTGAATTAGTTCTTGGATGTGAAGTGGTACGCGGATTGCATCTAGTACAACCGGATGGGACTTGCTTAGAGAGAGCGCCCGGAACAGCTGAAGGAGAGGTTAGGTAGAGTCTGACAATCCACAGTGACCGGAAGGAGCCTAGAGGAGGAGGGATGGTACTGTAGGTGGTCAGCCTGGTAGCTCCTTGGGCACGGAGGATTCGTGTGAACCCGGATTCCGGTTGCGGCCGAAATTTCCCCTTACGATAGATGGAAAAGCCTGAGGTGTATGTCCAGAAGGAAATCTAGGTGTAAATCTACCATACACGTCCCACAAAACCACTGAGTATCAACCGAAATGTCGTTGTAGTCCGGACGAGACTCTGAGTGACCGTATCGAGAAGGCCTTCCAGATAATGTGAGAGATTGGATCCGGAAGCAACAAACCAACTATTGGTTAGCACAAGTAGAAGGCGTGGATGTCCAGCCACTATAAAGTCGAGGGCAGTGGGTGTCTAGCCACTTTTAATCACAAGGCAGTGGGGAATCCGGCCACTTACACAAAATAGGATCAGTGGTACCCGACCACTCGGTTAAAAACTCCGGAAGAAAACTCCGTCTGTCACTATCCGGAATCCGGAAGGATCCGGTGGTTGGAAGGACATCCGGAATCCAGAAGGATCCGGATGAGTAGATCAAGGGATGAATAGGAATTCTAACTGGTAAATGATAGAAGGATAGTTATTAGTTTACTTGTCAATTCAGAAAGAAACAATAGGTCTCTGTTAGAACGAATTTAGAGCGGATATTCCAGATACATTTAGCTCCAATTAAGTGCTACTCGGAGGAATACTGACTCTACGAACTGCAACAGCATGTATCACTATGCCTTACTTATGGAGAGAGTAATCACTGAATGCACAAGTAATGCATCGCATATATTCGATTGTGAGGTGAAAAAACCTCGCGGGGGCCAGCATCAGCCACGAGACTTGGAACTTCGCAAGTTCCTCGAAGGTGTGAAGACCACCATCGGCAGGTTTTCAAGCTCTTGTACGAGAGGTATGCCTTGGAATGAACAAGCGATGAAGTCAGCCATGGAGGCGGATATGTTGCACAACGTGCAATTCCTTCCAGAAGATATCAGAGTTTATGGACTTTCCAGATATGACGCCGTTGGTGGATACGGTAAGGTTCGGAAGGTCCGCATCGTGGATGTGCAAGCCATTTCGGCATACATGGAGTTTGCTGGGAAAATGCCAACGGCGTCTCATCCGAAGGAGAAATTTAGACAACGGTCTCACGAGGCCATGATATGTCATGTTGCACACCCAGGAGTTATAAAGTTTTGGGCAGTGAATACGAAGAATGTGGAGGCGTATACATTGTGGTGGAATGGTGGTAGCTGGGCCCATTTTAAAATCGTCGATTCAAAGGCAAATCCGGCGGCTTCGAGCAACTCAATCCTTTCAGCTCCATATATTTTGGCGGAGGATACAACATAAATCTTAGCCTTCCGGAAGAATAGAGCAAGACTTGCTTGGGCTTTGATGTGCACCATGGCCCAAGTCCACAAGGCTAATGTCATTCACAATGACATCGCTCCCACAAACATGCTTCTCCACTTTCCTCCAGAGAAACCAGGGTCCGTCTTCATTAGCGTTTGTGATCGGGGAATTGCGAGCGGAGTATCACACGAAGAGCCATCAAAATATGGAGTCCGGACGGACACAGGCTTGACAATCAACGCCGTAGATGACATTGGGTAGCTCCAGAGTTGTTTTACAAATTTGGCCCACAAGATTTGGAAACGGCATTGGATGTGATGCAGCGGCGACACCAATACACCCAGCTCGCGGATTTGTACTCCGTTGGGTGGATGGCTAGAGCGATTTGGGAGAAAGAATCTGACTCAACATTCTTCAAATCAACAGTCAACTACGCAGCTTTTCAAGTGAAGATCGAGAAATTACTAGAGCGAGATCCCCTCAAACATCCAACACTCTGCAAAGTGCTTGACGAGCTAATGGCTAAACCATTCAACTTTGAAGTTCCGGACGCTTGCTTCCGCTATGAGATATAGAAATTTTGACTTAGTGTATTGATAGTGAAGGTTTTAATTGTTGATCATTTTACAATATGTACTACCATTGTGATGTAACGGTGCTTTTTGCCCATCTCGTGATAAATAAAAGATTAACATTTTTCCTACACATTGCGACATGAAGCTCATGCATGTTAATAAGTGAGAGAGCGCACGCGACCCCTGAATTCAATACCCGTACGCGCGCGACCCCAAAGGCCACGCGCCTGGCCTAGCCCCATCCACGAACGCGCCCAGCCCTCCCCTACGAATGCGCGCAGCCCCTCCACGAACGCGCGCGACCTTGGTCGGATTCGCCAGCCCCTCGAAGTATGCGCCCGGCCCTTCACCGCGCGCGCCCGGCCCCTTGCGGTATGCGCACGGTCCTCCCTGCACGCGCCCGGCCCCTCACGATACGCGCCCGGTCCACCCCTGTACGCGCCCGGACCAAGACGGTACGCGCCCGGTCCTCCCCTGTATGCGCCGGGCCCCTTCAGTGCGCGCCCGGCCCATCTCCGCACGCGTCCGGCCCCTTCAGTATGCGCCCGGCCCATCTCCGTACGCGCCCGCCCCCTTCATGCGCCCGCCCCCTATCTGCACGTGCACGACCCTGTTGACGACGTGTCTGCCACGTAGTCGCCTCGTGGCAGTGGGTAAATTGATTTACTTCGAGTCATGGCCGAACCAGGTTGACCCTTATTGAACGGACAACAGCCTCTACCGGACGGACAGCCGGACGGACGGACACTACTGGACGGCCGAACAACCTTGCTCCAAAACAGGTAAGCAAATCATTCTTGTCTTTAAGAGTCATGTCGATGAACTGTATCCCGCTCTCTTGAGCAATGATGCATAGTTATTCATCGCACGTCAGCCTGGGAATTTGAAATGCGATGATGACCTTTTTATCGTCAGCCATTTTTACCTTCACTTGAATTAGGAGTTGTACTTTTGACTCGTCCTCCGGGTCCTTCATGTCAAGCACGGACACCAAGCTCCTATCCTCAAATGTTTTAGAGTCGTGGTTCCCATTGATACCCAACTTGGCAATCACCTCCTTTCTCCATGTGATGCCCTATGACATTAACTGTGAGTGAACCTCACATATGACTTGTGGCTTGCTATCAGCCGGCCATCCCACGTCCACTTCGAGGTCCACAACACTGCCGACGAGCCACTTTGGCTTATTTAGAATTACATTCCTACACGACATAAAGGAAGACGTTGATCAGACCACCTGCCATAGACTTCATCGGCGGGCCGCCGACGACCACAGTGACAAGTGTATACTACATAAAAGAATGTTTGGAGACCTCACTATACACTATGCTGATCACCTCTATGGGATAGACGAAATACAACAAAGGCTTTTACTAGACTGAACTCAATATTCCTTGGCGCGCCGCCAACGGACACAGTCAAATGTGTATCACAAAATAACATTTTGAAGACCCTATGACGTATTCACCCTGAAACCTGACTATATCCCCTTGTGATCACTTCTCTATGAAAGATCAAATACAACAATAAATTTAACTTCACCGAACACAACATCCATCGGCCGGCCGCAGACGAAACACCATAAACTACAAGGGCATCTCAAATACGGAACTCAAAATCCTTCGGCTGGCGACCAACACTAATGATGTACATACCTCTCAACTGTCGCCATTTTGTCGCCATTTCGTCGGCGGGTGGGAATTATTCCTCGGCTAATGGCTTGCGCTGAAGCGTTTCTACTAGCCTCCGACGACCATCGACTGGTGATGATTGGCGGATGGATCCAAACTCTAAGCTTAAAGGCGTAATCGCACTTAACTAAGCGAGAACGCGAAATCAAGAAGAGCACGATTACAAATGACCAGAAATAGGAAGATAATAGGGTTTTGTACTCGGATCCGGAAGACTGTCGCAGCCGTTTGATCCTTATAAGAAGGATGACGGACGATAGAGACTTCATGCTCAGGTGCTAAGCCTGATCCAGATATCACTTTCCAAGTGAGATGCCATCTCGAAGTGTCGTCTCGGATAATAACATAGGAACTACAATTTTGGAGCCATGATACCTCAAATTGAAGTGACATCATTAATGTCGCCCCGGCTATCATTTGGCCTAGGATATAGGGTCCTACACCTACGATGTCGCTTCGACTGATTTGATTTCATCTTGACACCTCGTTCCATTATGAATCTGTAATAATTTGGCGCGCTCTCGATAGCTCTTGAGCGGGTGTCGTTGATCGATTTTGGCCGCTAATTTCAAATTTGAAGTTTGCACGCTATAAAGTTCACAAGATGGTGAAGATATGAATTCAACCCCTTGAACTCCCTCATCATTTCTGGACTCGCACGCCTATTATTCAATGCTCTGCCTTCTCACGCTTGCAACTGGTATTGATTCTCTTAGAGTCCTTTAACACCATATTCGTTATATTGGGAGATTTCCATGACTTTGAAGATATATGATCTTTGAAGTATCAATATATATAGACATTTGTCGGTGCAAAGCATAAAGACAATGTACCAAGAATTCTATTTTTCATTCCATGGATGGACCAAATTAGCCAAATGTCCAAAAAATGGTAATGGCAAAAGAAGCATATACCATTAATCCAAGCTTTATTCAAAATTTCATGCAAAAAAAGTCACACACATCACTCATTTACCACGAGGCAAAACACAATTGTCCTATCACTAATTAAATGGTGTAGGGAGTTCCTCCATAAGCCTCTATACCCGTCTTCAAAAAAGCTCTCTTACGTTGCCTAGTCCATTTTGCGCCATTCTCTTGCATTAACGGACTCTCTAGAAGACGCTGCAAATCCCACCTACGCACCTCGTCAGTGTTTGATTTGGGCAGCAAGTGTCGGCGGGTGGGAGCTGAAGGAGAGCAGTTGTTTCCAGCAGTATTCCCTGAGAGAATACGGGGGCGGAGACATTTACCAGATGGTTCCTGCACAATAGGTGCCACATACAATCCAAATTTAGGTCAAATACTCCTACACCGCACACATGAAAATTGTATCATTAAGATCCATCCTAGTGCACTTTAGGTCGAATGGAGCTAAAATGCTAAAGGGTAAATTCCCATAGCACATTTAACATCCATCAAATAAAAATAAGCTCGAATGAAGCTAAATTGCATGAGTGCAATGTAGCTCAACAACAAACCAAGATTGCCTAGGCAAGAACGACTCAATAATGCAATAACTAGGAGGTGAGCATAACACGCACCGTGTGCGAGCATGGATAAGTAGCATCCCTTAAACCGTCATAAAAGATATGCTTTGGAGGAGTACAATTATCCAGATTTAGACGCGGAGACCCTCGAACTCAACGAGGCCACTATGGCGAAGGGGAGTTGATCCTATCATAAATTGGCTCCCCCACAATAGGGCTTTCAACAACTCCGTCGTCGAGTGCCATGGTCGAATAATCCATGGTTGATTGCGCGGTTGCTGCAGAGTGCAATAAAAGCCCTTTACTCCAAAGGGAAAGGGCAAACTCCTCTGGGCCCAACAAGGAATCCACAAATGCTCAACAATCACAGTTCTATAGAATTTTCAACCAAAGTGACGCTCACATACCTCAGAACAATAGATGAAAATTACAACCATTCAAAATAGGATGACATTCCATCAACAGTAGATATCCAATCCGCACAAATAAACAAAGTGGTAAAACATCTCGATTTGTATTTTCAAAAAATATGTATACACAAAAAATGATCCAACAAATTTTGCAAAATAGAGTTGCAGTCAATCGATACAGTTTAGCTCTATCTAACCTAAAGTGCAATTGAAATCTAAGCTTTTCCAACGACATTAAGAGCAAAGATTTTGAGACACTTGGATTGCATTCCAGATACTGGCAGACTGATCACACATCTTCTGATCATTGTAGAACATCTCCCGACCCGAGGAATGTTCGGCCCAATACTACGTTAGATCACCCGGAAATAGATGATGGTCAGAGAGATATGGCAACAATTCCTCCAGCAATACAGAATAATCTCTCATGCCATCATGATTGTGCGACCATGATGGAAGTAGAAGGACGTTATTGGGCAAATTGAGCATGTGCTTAATCAGGCTATCGTCAATGACAATCGTATTCGCCGAAGTATACTCAGGACCCAACCTATTGAAGAGATGGTTCGATAACGTCTTGAAGAAAATGTCCTTCTGAGTGCCAAATTCCTTCATGTAGATTGTTCTGCTATCGACTCTACGCTCGGGAACCCTATCGCAATTCTCTTGACTAAAGATCCTCAGAGGGTACGAAGGACAATGCTGAAAAAGATATTTACATATCTAACGTGTTGTAGATGTCATCATCGAACTCCAAATCCTGATGGTGGCAAACTTAGACAACTACGTGAGGAATTCAGTACAACCTGGGCGCACTCGGATTAGTTTAGGGCCTACTTTGGTTGGTAGCGAAGCCGAGTGTATGGACAGATCTAAGTTTCTGAATCCCCTAGCCTGCCACGTAGGCTCACACGTGCATAGAATCCCATTGAGGTCCAACACAACATTCAACCACGTGCCCTGGAAATTTGATCGGACTCTAGGTATTTCTTCTACATTTCTGGCACCACTTATTGATGCCTCGCAGACCTCGTTCAAAAATGCCAGAAGAACGAACAATATTACTACAAATTCATTAACAACAACGGGTCAACAAAATGTAGAACGCAAGAGGCAAAGGGGGGGGGACGTCATGGGGGAGAGTAAAGTGTGGAAAGTGTTAGAAGAATACCTCGAGAACTTCATTATCTTACTGGAATTTGTCTCCAACCCCAATCAATCCCAACGAACCCTGCATGCTGCCAAGGGGTTCCGAGTACCCCACAACCATTTGGGGGCCCAGTTTCGAGACAAGAAGAGGTGGCTCCGGGACAACAGAATTAAGATTGATCTCGTCTACAAGCACGGCCAAAGGTTGGACGACCTCTTCTACAACTAGGACTATTGTTTGGACAACCTCATTTATGAATGGGTGAGCGATCCTGTCATCACCAAAACTTGGATCTAACAAATTCAACAACTTCAACCTATTAGCTGATGCACACAAAGGACAGTGATACAAGGCCCAGTCATCAGATGTCAAGCAGTTTAGCTCAAGTCGAGCTGAAGTGCTCGCTGAGCACTATAATATTAACAAAAAAATTGGAGTACAAAATTGAACATTTACAAAATGTTCTGCCTCTATACATTCGCTACTACATTACACTAACCTAAGGATGAGTTGGAGACATCTTCGAGAGATAAGGACCGAGCGGGCGACTTCGGAGGAGAAGAGGGACGGTTCGACAAGGATGGAGGTACAAGAAGCTATTGAGCTACCATAGAGACGGGGGAGGAACCTGCCGGAGACGGCAACAGCAAATCGCGAGACTGACTCCTAGTCTCTTCTTTCGGTGAGAGGGGAGGTTGAGAGATTGTAGCATTAACTGCGGGTGTTGTTGTTGCGACAGCAGGCAACTTAGTCGTCATGAATCTCTCTAGCATGAGCATCATGTCGGCATGCCTCTGCTCATCGTTCGTCTTCATCTCTTCATCACGCCTCCACTATAGGCACCTGAGCTCCTCGTCAGGCTCCTCAAGCCGTTGCTACATCAACTTCCGTTGAGTGGCCTCCTCTTCGAGCTTTTTCTGGAGGGTGATCAACATGTTGTTGTCCTGAGCATTGCTCGCCGAAGCCAACGGAGAGTGGCCGCTTGCACTGGCAACCTTCTTCCTCTTGGCCGCGGACCGAGCGGAACACCCGCCCAAAGAAAAAGTTGAATGTGGCCTATCAAAAATATCCAGCGAATCCAACTTCGGAAACCAAAATCGTTGCCGCGAGGAATTGATTGTGTCTCCTGCTTCAGATTGAGAGCCACCCTGAAACTCTGGTGGAGTGGCGTCATCGAAGTCGTCAGGGATTCTTCATTGGCAGTGGCCGTGCTCGAGCTTAGGCACACACTCAAGGGGCTCAGGTCCACATTCTCCTCTTCATTGACGAGGTCAATATTTGCTTTCCCCTTCCCTTTGGCAACGGCCTTGCTAAGCTCGGAGAAGATCTCCCCGTTGACATGATATGCACCAACGACTAAATCGGCCCGATTCAATGTCAACGCGACCTCTACGGCGTCGTCAAGGTCCGACTCATCGGTGTCGTTGGAGATGCACAATGCCTCCAGATCTAGCATGTACACACCAATGGATTAGACAAGTTACACTTTAGGTCGAATCGAGCTAAAATGAATGCAAAGAAATACAGATACTAAATGTGAGCTATTTAAAATTCAAAAGACACGACCCGATTGTTAACACCTATACAAAAGCATATAAGTCTAAGCCGACACTTTAGCTCGACTCGAGCTAAAGTGCTACGCTACAAATAACATAGGAACGACCTCTCTGAAACAATCCATGTAGAAGTTAAGAAGGGATCTACAGTTTAGCTCGACTCGAGCTAAACTGCAGGAAAACCTACCACACTCGCCGTTAGCAATTTCGTCCCGCCAAACAGCTCGACAACTGCCTCCTCCCTCTTGCAAAATAGTTCCAGGACCTTGATGAAGAACTTCATCCTCACCTCGTTCATGTTCATCGAGTACGCCAGCTTGTTGTACTTGCAAATCTTTGTGTGCAACACATGCTCCGGAGCTGCGTAGGTCTTCCTCACGGCCGGAATCTGCGTGAGCTCTTTCTTGAACTCGAAGAGGAGGCCTATAGGGTCAAGAGCGTTGTTGCTCTTTGGTGCAAATCCCTTGAAGCGCTCATTCTCGGAGAGAAGATACGTCGATGGCAGCACATCGTACGCATGGCACAATGACAGGTCCTCTGCAAACGCCTTCACTTGAAGTTAGAACTGCTCGTTGCCATAGCTGAAGAGCGAGGCTAGAAGGCCGGTGAGGGGAGGCTGCCCTTTCGATGCAGACATCGTTATGAACTCGTCAAAGAAAGGCTTCTCCAACGACGACTTTGCATTTCCAAAGAAACTAGGGATGTTTCGGAAGTCGATGGTGCCAAGCTTCACGTTGTAGCCTTGGTTGCGCCACGAATCCGAGGGCCACGTTCCGAGTGAATTTGTCAGCGCCTTGTACGAACGAAAGTGCAAGGCCCTCTGTAGTCGAACGTACTACGACCGCACATCGAGGAAGAATCTGAAGAACTCCTTAGCATACGGAGAGAGAGATCTTCACATTTACAGTTGCGAAACTGCATCTGCATCATGTTGGCCTAGTACAAATCTAGTAGACCCCAATCCGAGAGGGCACGCTTTGAAGCCTTGCTGACGTTGTAGTCTTTCTTGAACTTTTGCTAGTTGGCCAGAATGTATGCTCTAGCGCTGTTGAAGAGGCCCAGCTCCGGCTTGATCACTTGTAGCTCCATTCGAGCGACCTCCTTCTTCTTCCTCCGATCAATCCAGTCCCGGTGGATGTAGCAATCCTCCAACACACAATTTGGCTGCTTCACAACCACCTTCGGGTACGGCAGTTTCTGCGATGGCCCTGATTGATTGAGAATGTGCTTACACATTTTTGCGTGATCAGTCTTAGTCATGTTGCCGAGAAACTTAAGAAACTCTCGCGACAACATCCCATCCTTCTCCAGGACCTAAGACTTGGCGTCAGTGAACTTTGCCAAGGGCGTCGAAGTCGAATCAACGTTGATGAGGTCGCCGTGCCCCGCCAAAGAGATGACATCCGACCAAAGCTTGAAGGTCTCATCGGTCGCGGTGATGATCTTCACCTCGTTTGTAATCGAGAGCCCCTTCGCCTTTCCGGCCTTCTTGAGCTTTGCCTGGCTCTTCGCAACGGCGATCATTGGAAAGCGCTCGTGAACCACGATAAGAAATGGCTGCACGTAACATAAACGGGGTCGAATTGGTTTATCATTAGAGTAGAATATTAACAAGTCAAGCAGGGTCTGAAAATATTGCAAGTTAGCTCGAGGCGAGGTAACTTGCAATTCGAGAGTATACAATATAAGCGATTTGAATCTATATACAACACTATACAGATACGAAGCAAACATGTACGTTAGCTTGACTTGAGCTAACTTGCATGCACCTAGTTTGCAAATATTACCTCGAATTTCTTGTCATTCGCAATCTCCACTGCCGTTCTCCGACATGACCTGTGAGACCCACGAATGCCTGCGGCATAATGCTTCGGCATTGGTCTCCCAGTGTGGATCCACAATGCTCGAGAGCCGAGGATATTGGTTGCCCACGTTGACTTGAATTGGACCAAGTGATTCACGCGATTATACTCCGTGGAAATCTTCCTCAGCTTCTCCGGATCCTCCGTCCAGACAATGAAACACTGCCAGGTTTGGAAGTGCTTTCTTATTATCTTCGGGACGTTGCCGTTTATCATCGCCTTTGATGCTGCAACGTTATGGTGGCCGTTGATGATATAGAAGTCCCAATTGTTGATGTCCTCAACCGTAGTTGGTATAACATTGAGCTTCGGCATGACGTAGAGAGTCTGCTTCTGCATCTTGTCAGGCATTTTGATGTCATAATGCATCAACTCCTCCATGCCCGGAGGTTCGGATGCACGGATCATCCACTCCGGGGGTGCATTAAACAACCTCATCACATCAAGCTCGAACTTCTTCTTTCTATCTCCGAGAAAGAAGCAGCTCTGACACTCCGTCTAGAATTTTTGGTAAATCTTTTGGACGTTGGTGTGGTGAACTGTCTCTTCGTACCCAAGCGCATGGCGGAGCTCCGAAAGTGCAGAGGCCATCGAATTGGCCAACTCCTCCTTTGATACGAGCTTCATCTTCTTCCTTGAAGAGCTCTCCGGCTTTTTAGCAGCTGAGCGCTTCTTGACGGAGGAGGCAGACAGCGTGTTGCGCAGGGTGATTTGACTTGTTCTTGCGCCTGGTGTTCTAACCAGTACCGACGCTTGACTTAACTCGTGGCTACCGATCTTGGCCCCAAACACTACCGAAATTAATATAGGGCGCCCATCTGCAATTGTCTTTGCCTTCTCTAGAGCGGCAAAGGTATTCATTCTAAATAGAATGACGCGGAGTTTATTGGCTACAGCCTTTGCTTTAAGCGGCTGACCACTACTAGTCTCCCGCTTCTTAAGTGAGATTTCGTGGTCAACTTGAGCCTCTACTTCTTCAAATTTGGACCCTCTAAGTGAATCGACACAATCCTCGATAGAGAAGGGAGATACAACATTGTTCACTACAATAGTAATCATATATGGCTCTACGGACTGGGTGGTGGTCACACATGACAACATAACGTGATCGTTATCTTCGTGGACTACATCAATTATCCTGGTCGTGTAGTCGATGTGTTGGGATTCAACGACATCACTAGCGAAGGTCTAACCAAACACTAGATTATCCGTCCAGGGGGCCCACAAAAGCGTCCACTTCAATGTCATTGTTGGGTCCTTGAGCTCCCAGCAATCCATGTGGTTATTGTCATCTCCATCGTTATCATTAAGTTCGACAGGCTTTTGCTAATAGAAGTGCTGCAGTTGAGTCACCATCCTGTCTTTCTCATTTCTGCACGTATACAAAACCAAGCACAAATATTAGATTGTTGAATTGATCATCCAAATAAGATGGAGAAATTACTCTTTAACTCGACTCAAGCTAAAGTGTACCCAAATACAAAGTATGTCAATAATACTTTGTTATATTATATTGTTAGTTGGAAAATTGACCTAGACACTATTTATCAACTCTTGTCTACTTCTCGTACAACTCTCCAAACCATGGATTAGCTTAAGAACCGATCCAATCACTCACGAACCTCACTCTTCGAGGTTCTCAAGTGGTTGGAGTAGGACTGAAGTTCATGCACGATTTTTGAGAGGTGAACAAAAAGTAGACATGAGTTGAGGTACTAGACTGCAATTACATGATGGTTAACATGGTTGTATTCAAGCTAATGCTTCATCTTTACCTCAACTCGAGCTAAAGTGTGACCAATTCCTTAGTTTGCTAGTTCAATTTGTTAACGTTTATACAATTTTTTCGAAGAACATGAGCAGACCCTCTAAATCGACTTGCGTCAACTTGTTGTGCAACTCCCTCAACCGTGGAAAAGCTTACGAATCGATCCAATCACTCACGAACCTCATGCTTCGAGATTCTCAAGTGGTTGGAACGAGACTGAAGCTCATGCACGATTCAGGAAGGTGCATGAGATATAGACATGAGTTGAGATACTTGACTGCGATGACACGACAGTTAACATGGTTGTATTTAAGCTGATGCTTTATCTTTAGCTCGAATCGAGCTAAAGTGTAACTACAGTACATAATCCTTGTGTCATCGGTGTCATCGGTGAATTTAACTTCTGACATGTTTATGGGTCCGTAAGTAGTGGTGTTTGGATTGTGGTTTAGGTCATTTGTTTCACACTTTAGTTCGATTCGAGATAAAGTGTATTGGTTCAGATGAATTTCGGGATTTTTTTTTTGAGAGACTGGATTTGAGAGTAGATAATATCGTCACTTCAGCTTGAGTCGGGCTTTAGCGCGACCAAAGATGCACTGAGTTTATACATATAAGCTCGATTCGAGCTAAAGTGCGAACACAGATGCATTGGTCCTATACATTTTAGCTCTAGTCGAGCAAAAGTGTACAAAACACCATATTCATTATATTGGGACATAAGGAGCCTCCCAAAATAATACAAAAAGCTTGATTTAACCTAAATATGCAAATGCTTAGTGATTTGCACAGTAATCTTTGAATACTATCTCTGAGTTTGTTGTCCACTAAAATGGGAGGTGCGGAATTATTTTTAATTTAAAATCAGGCTAGACATAAATTGAAGTACATTTTTAGCTTCAGTCGAGCTGAAAGCAAGCAACACTTACAACTCCAAATATCATTCGAAAACCAAAGATCAAATGTCAAGGCACGAAAATGCATTTCTCGAATCGAAGCACTCTATCAGCTCAAGTCAAGTTGAATGTGCCCCAACAATTCCTATGCGATAAAACATTCAGAATAGCAAATATCAAAGGGCAAATTGTCAAGCCCAGAATTCATTTCTTTCCAAGAAGAAAGCCTTACACATTCAGCTCAAGTCGAGTTGAATGTGCCCAAGCAATTCCTGTCCGATAAACCATTCACCATAGCAAATAATAAAATATCAAAACTCATAAATGTATTAATCTCCACAAGAAATGGGTGTACACTTTCACCTCGATTTGAGCTTAAATCATGCCAACATATTTCGATCTTATGCACACATTCTTGGATACTAGTATAAGAGCAACATCTTTGTACTAAAAAATCATTGCAAA
The DNA here is from genome assembly GCA_963971425.1 of Bryoerythrophyllum caledonicum. Classification (NCBI taxonomy): domain Eukaryota; kingdom Viridiplantae; phylum Streptophyta; class Bryopsida; order Pottiales; family Pottiaceae; genus Bryoerythrophyllum; species Bryoerythrophyllum caledonicum. Next base: position 61,439,538 of record OZ020514.1, on the reverse strand, counting down.
GAAGACGGCTCGGTATCCCTGATCAAACTATCTTGAATAATTTGAACTTGATTTCTAGGTATCTTCACAATAGGAAATTCACTCCTACTTCTAGACTTCCATGCAGTCAACAAAGATCCGGTGTCCTCCCATTGCGGAAGTTGCTTGTCATCAATTGTTCATTGTAGACCGTTGGAAGAGGCCCATCCATCATAGCATCTTTGGACATTTGCATCGTGCAAAGTGGGGCGGAAGTACTGTATTTTGATAGAATTAGGCCTTTCTAGATCCGAATTAGGGTCCGAGAGTGCTTGTGCAATCCAAACATGGCGTTCATCTCCATCACATGGTCTTAATGCAACAAAATAGCCTGAGTAAACGTCTCGATTAATCCGAAAAGAAGGAGCTGGCCTCTCTCGACTCTGCCCAACAAAGTGGTCATCCTCATCATGCTCCTTACGAACAACGCCCACACTAGTGAATTGGTCCCCAATAGTCTGACCAATACGACTAGAAGGCCAAAAACCATCATGTAGAGAGGTGGGCAAGTCCATTGGTTGACTAAGTGACTCTCTAACTGCCCGCCAATAGTAGCTCAAAGGCTCATATCGCCTTCGATATTCACCTGTACGATCCTCACGTCCTTAATGCTCCCAATATGAAATGAATCCAGAAAGATCTTTAATCACTTCAGGAAGATTGTGTATTGCATGTGGCTCCAATGAAGGTGGTTCTCCACGTGGCCACAAAGACCTTCCATTTGAATCCTCCTTCCACAATTTGATCCCACCCCCTTCTCTTGGAAGCCAATCATCTTGATGACAAAGAATCTTGTATTTCATCATGGGACATCTATTGGAGTCAACAAAGAATTTGAATTGGTGAGCCTTTGTGTAGCCCTGCAATGCTTCATCTCCACCTGCAATACCTTCACAAATAAAGGACTTGAAGTCCGGGACTTCTTCAATCAAGTGGGGGATTGTTGGAACACTTTCGTTCTCCATAAATGATCTCATAAACAAAGGGATCGTGGGGAAACTCTCCTTCAAAGCTATACTCCATCGACCAAATAATGCATCAATGTCATCATGTGTGTGGCCAACAAGCATGAAATTAACATAAAGCTCTCGGAAGATACCCTTTGCAACAAGAAGAGACCAAAAGCAAAACACATATCTATTTTTGTTGTCACTCACCGCATTGTCCATTTGCACATGCAATATAGGCGGCAGAGGTTTTGCTGTAGCTAGAGACTCAGGTGCGGCGCGGAGGAATGGGACACAAGTATCTGAAGCTCCTTGCAAAACAACTCGAAACAATGCGGTTCTCTTCGAACCCTGAAATAATTGTTTGGACGATGTCCTCAAGGAGGTTGTTCTAAATCTCGCAACAATCTAGCAAAGGAGCCCACTGTATAGTTGACATCCTGTGGGTAAATGTCCAAGCCATAATGAGCATAACGAACATCGTCATGACCATGTGCAAGCATTCCAGTAAAAGAGATGGGCAGCTTCATCAGACCATCCAAATGTTTCGTCTTGTAACAGAGGACATGAGATGCAGTTTTGGAGTGATCCATCTTGTCATGCATAATCGTAACACATTCATCCGACAACTCTTGACATCGGTAACAGTTGGAATAATACAACTCTCGATGAGCCCACGCTGAGTCCAATTGGAGATTCAACCTCTACTGCGACAATAGCGCAGCTTCAGTTCCACGCTGCTGCAACCTCCGATGGAAATGGTACTTATTACACGTTGAACAACGGGCAAAGTTATTCCCATGTTGTTTTGCATTGTAATCGGAAAAATGGACCGGCCTAATCTAACACAACCCTAAAGTGGAAATTTGGGCAAGCCCGCAATTAACTAAATGGGCATCAATTGCACAAATTTGATCTTTCCACTTGAAATTCATGGGAAGAACTTTGGCCACGAATGTCTCACCAGAAGGCAAGATGCGGGACTTGTGGGGCATGTGATCAGCATTCCTATTAATGATGACACGTAATGCTGCGGTAGCGACTATTGTGTGATTTCTAGGTTTCTGTTTCCTACTATTACCATGGGGTTGCGCGACTACACGAGCCGTTGCATCCTTGGCATATTCATAGAACGAGGTCTCACTGACGCCCATGATGTGCTGCCACGCAGCTGCGCACGCATCAACGCCCTCAATGGTTACCACATTTCTACCGTTATTGCCCACATGAAACTCTCCGTTAACATCTAGCTTCATATGCCTTCTAAATGGAATGGAGGTACCAAAATACATGCTCATCCGCAATACCTTAATCTTCAATCGTGGGAAGCATTGAACACAACTCCTGGAACAACAGCAGTTTCCAGCAACAGAGTTGATAGATTCGTCAGAGAGGAGAAATGATGATTTTGTTGAAACTATGGTTGGAGGGATCCTAGATGAACTTTCATAAAAGCGAGTCTTCTCTCCAAGCGACCGGGTTCTCATTGCCATTACAGAATTGTAAGTATCACGCTGTTGGTAATGCATGAGACTGACGCTATTATAGAAAACTTGACCAATAGGCCAAATCTTAACACAATAACCTCATTCGTCCGGTGCTTCATCTTCAACTAATATCCTCGAGACCTGAATGGCAACGTGAGTATCACCTAAAGGAGCATCAATCCTAGGAATAGCCGTGGCGGTGGTGGGAAGGTTACAAAGTATTCTAGTGGCAATTGTAACACCGGACATGTTTTTCATTTCGACTATCTTACCAACCCAAGAATGTCTTGGGAGAACTTCAAATTCCATCAAATCAGCATCTAGTGGATCGTGGAAAGACGAGCTGTCACTTGACAAATCAAAATCATCGTCGATTGAGGCATCGGTTGAAGTGTCCATCAAGGCACTCCAAAGTTAAGGCGAAAGTGTAATTAGTTGACGTAGTACAATAGTACTCCAAGGTTCATCCCACATCAATCAGAGTGAACAAAAAAATAGCATCATTGTTCATCTCCACACTTAGGTGAAAACAAAGCACATTCAGCTCGAGTCGAGCTGAATGTGCAAAACACATATTGTGCATATTCAGCTCAAGTCGAGCTGAATGTGCAGAACACATACTATGCATATTCAGCTCGAGTCGAGTTGAATGTGCACTGCATATATTTTGTAAAAATGTTCATAGTATGTTATATGCACATTCAGCTCGAGTCGAGCTGAATGTGCACAACATATTCTATATCCGAAATTTACGGCGACAATATCGGGCACAATTGATGATTGTTGAACGAAGATTACTGAATCAAAACCTGAAGCATACCAACAAAAACTACGCATTTTGACAGTTGCAAGAACATATATGTCATACAGACGTACAAATAAAAAAACGAATCCCTAAACCTCTACTGAGGAGGCGATTGTGTTGACGCCGAAGTATCACATCTTTCCTACAACTTTTTCATTATATTGAAAATGATAGTATCAAATGTGCGAACCAAATGCCAAGTAAATCACCATAAAGTTTAGATAGAAGTCACTTACAAATGGTCCAATTGCGTGCACCAAAACGTCTTGAATGAAGAAGGAAGAGAAAACCCTACTCTTTGTCACGGCCACAACCACCATTCACAACCATACACCTCCACATCTCTAGAAATTCCAAACACAACTAAGTTGACTTAGAATAATGTATCCACTTTTTGCAGAGAAATTTGACTTCGAATGCAATAGGTCTTTCAAAAGTCAAGGCGTACTTCGAGACAATACAGATTCACGAAGGCTTGCCGAGTATTAGAAAGGTGCAAAAAGAGAGAGAGAGAGAGAGAGATAGAGAGAGGGAGAGAGAAAAGAGGATGGGGTCTTTTGACCACGTCGAACAAGTTGCCGTTAAGAAATGAGCGGGAATGACATCACATTTGGCGGGGAGGAGCTATTCCAAATAAAGCATCTTCCAAAATTGACCAAAAAATTAACAACCACATAAGTTTCTCCTCATATCTCGATGTAATGGAAGTTTCTATTTACATGATCAATTTAAGGTTATGGATTGGGGTTATGGGTATCAATTTAAATCTGCAACTTGAAGAATCAATTTAAATTTAAGGTATAGAATTATGTATCAATTTAAGCTTATCAATTGGGGTTATGGGTATTTGATTACGGTCATTTATTTCCATATTAAGGATATTGATTATGACTAGTTTTTAAAAGTAAGGTTTTAGGTTTAGGGTTCAAATTACATTTTGACATTGAGGGTTTAGGGTTTAAGGTTTAGGATTGCAGGTTCATGGTTTGAAGTGTAAATTATAGGGTTTAGGGTTTCAGACTAGACAATTCTAGAATTAGGTTTATGGATTAGGGTTTAGGGTTTAGGGTTTAGGTTTAAGGGTTTAGAGTTTATAGTTTACTGTTTAGGGCTAATGATTTATAGTTTAGGATTTAGGGTTTTAGAGTTAAGTGTTTGGGGTTTTGGATTAGGGTTTGGATTAGCATTGAGATTACCACTAAATCAAAATGTCTTTTCTATAAGATTATTTATCATATCAAAATTGAATTGTGCCTTGGTATTGATTTAAGAAAATTCATTACATATCACCGAAAGATAAGATTTAAGAAGTCACTACTTCATCACATTTGTTATGAATCAATATTTAGTACTCCTTTGAGTTGACTTTGCAAGATGATATTGTCTCATGCGATATTGATTCACTTGCTATTATTAATTTATGTCTTTTATAATTCAAATCATCTTTGATCCTAAAGGCCCAAGAGTCCCCTCGAAGGATTCTAAAATTTTTTGGAAGTTCCTATAGAGTCAATTAATAACGTTTCTTTTTGAATTTTGTGTTGTAAATGGGCAATACTAAAACCTTTGTGTCACTACAACTTTTCTTCAATCTGACATTCAATGCAAAAGTTATAGGACTTTGAAGTTTTAATGGGGAGAACGGGCATGCCGAGGGAGTCCTAAAACTTTTTCTTGATTACTTAGTCGAGTGTAAGATTTTCAATAATGGCAAGTAGTATTATTTTCTTTCATATTTTTAAAAACAAATTCTTATCTGTAGTGAAAAATAACATATTGACCCAAGTCAAATAGTTTCATACATTGTCACAAATTGTCTAGCAAGGTACTAAAAAACTTTCTTCTTTTCCACATAGTATTTATAGATCTTCATATTTTATAAGATTTATTTTTCTACTTCAAAATGGGTTGCAACATTTCTATCGACCGTTTGGATTTTTATTACAAAACATATTTATTTCACAAAAAAATAGAATGTAAATTGGAAATTTTTGAACCTCCACTTCCTGTACAATTGTTTTGAATTTGTTTTACCCTTATTCTACCTCTAAAAATTAGTGTCCAAGGAACTAACTTCAAACTTACTAAGATGGTTAAGTATCTAGACCTTGTGTATTGCAAAAATTTCAAATGAAGTGAAGTCAAAGTTTGTTGTTCTACTCAATGCAAGGAATAAAATGAACCATTTTCTCTACTTCACACGCTATAATCTTTCAATTTGTGCGGAAATTTTTTATGAAATTTTGTGAAGACTTTGCTAGTGCATAAATAAAAGACTTTGTTTCCCTCTTTCCTCATTGCACTAGAACGAGCAATTTTGAAGCGTTTTTGGTGTGGAAATGCCTTGGGCCTTTAGAGGTTACCGTATAGTTATTCATTACTGTTTACGTGAAGTTTACATCATATTTTATGCCATAAATACTAATTTTCATACATACAATTACAAATTTCACATATTTGACAGATAATTTTTCAAAATAAAAGCCTTTTTTTTATATTTGTGTCATTTTACACCTAGTGAATGTAAAATTTTATGTACTTAATAAGTTTAGTTTAAAATAATTTTAATTTTCAAAAAACTCAACATACAGGTATACTCCTATATACAAAAACTGACATATGGTTTTTTTTGTTATGTATACTTCAATCATCATATGTTCATGTTTTGCACAATCTAGAACAACCTTCAAATCCTTGTAGAAATTCTACTACTAGCTTTGTCAATGGTTGATATTTAGTCAGTTTAGGGAATTTGAAAGTTGAAGATGAATTTGAGGTCATATTATATGTAAATGAATCTAAATAAATGGTTGTCATCCAAGACAAACATTTAGAAAAATAAAAATCGATTGGTACATGGTGATTATTGATGTTATAAAGTGTTTTAATATGTAACATGCAAAAATAGAGATATTTTTCTCAAAATCTAGGATTGGATTATCATGGTTTAGTAATTGGCAAGATATTAAAGTACATACCATTATCACAAAATAAACAACATAACATACTAGTCTTCTATATTATCCAAAATAATATGTAACAGCATTGTTTGTTGTACACTATACTAAATATGATAAAATAGAATTTAGATACATAATGATTCCACCAAATGAGCTTTATGATATTTATTTGTAATGCTGTAACGTTGTACAATATACCAACAAATCTATAAATCTTATATTTATTTGGATACTATCTTGTTAAATATAATTATAAATGTTAACTTCAAGTCATTATTTAATAGTTTTATACTATCACATATTTTAGGGTTGAACAATGAATACTCATAATTTAGTACATAAACAAAGTTCCTTCAAAATAGTATTCAATACGATTTTACTTGCTTCGATATTCTAATATGTTATTATAAAATCTAATATCATCATGCATATCAAAGTTTCTTGAACAATAAAATAGCATTTCAGACAAAGTTGAAATTTATTTGGGCATCATGCTATAATTAAAATCTAACATCCATTGTATACAGTTTATTTTAAAGTATAAGTCAATGTAGTAAAGATGATAGTTAATATTCACCAAAGAATGAATGTACGTGATTTCATAAATAAGCGCTATTTCAAGTTTTCATGAATAGAAGTAAGTTATGAGTACCTAAGTAAACATATGGCAAATTTGATATTTTGTGTTGTGTTATTTTAGTATACGGGTGTCTAGTTAAAACATGTCTAAGAGCTTTAATGTTGATAAATTTTGTATAAATGTAACTTCAAAATTACATGTTGTCCCTTCAATGGACCAAATTTCTCATTAGTCGTAGCAAGTTATTTTAGATAAAAGGTCAAAAGTCTCAATTTATAACCACATAGACTCAACTTCTTACTACTACTGCAATTTTTGAAAGATATTATGGTTAAAAGTCACAGTATTTGTACCACATTATTTCATGAAATGTTTGAAAAAAAATCCTATTGTTACTTATCAAAATAATTATGAAGGAGTCAATTATCAATGTAACTATTATATTATTAGTTTCCAATTTTCTTGTTACTGTAAATTGCATGAAGTCATTTTGGTGGACAAATTGGAAATAATACTAATTTTTTTTTTCCACACATACTATGAAGGCACATATTTTATATCCAAATTATCTCATAAATATTTAGTGTAAGAGAATCCTATTGTTACATATTTTCACCCCAAAATCTTTTAAACAAGTCCTAAAGTCTAAAGAGTCCACTTGGATCAATGATTTAATGACACTCAAAAGAGTCAATGACACTCTAAAGAGTCTAAAAGATTTAAGTTGGTTCTTATGGTGTCAATTTATATTATTCTTCCATGGAATTTTTACTATACGTGGACATTATTTTTAGCATTGTGAGATTTTTTTAATAAAAAATCCGACATTAAATGAAAAATTATAGGGATTTTTATATTAAACTAGGAGTTGGCGCTTGCTTTGCAACGCATTAGTTCAACCATTTTAATGTAGTTTGTATATCACAAAATATAAAAAAAGAAAGGTAACAACAATCTAGATAAAATATAAATATATCTTTGAAACCTATGCAAGAATTTTAATAATGTAATAGAATAGAATAGAAAAAAATTAATTAAGTTTTAGATTTTTTTCATTTTAACATGGAATTTCAAAAATGTGATGAATGTCAAATTTGTAATCAAGATTTTCAATTTCATTTTGGTTAAGCACAAATTGCAACACACAAATGCAGATTTTACACACCCGCAAACTCAACTTGCAATTACAATCTCAAAACTTGCAATCTCACGTCAAAACTTGTAATTTCAATCTCCACAACTCGAATATGCAATTTTGCAACTCCAACTTTGTATGCCAACCTCCAAGATCACAACTCCAACTTCACAACTTTTTCACTCCAAGTTTACAACTCATAATTTACAATTCAATCTTTTAGTGCTTAACTCAAAAAATATTTTGAACGTCCAATTTCTAATCAAAAGCACAAATTGCAACACACAAATGCATATTTGTCACACCCAAAAACTCAAGCTAATGCTTTGGAACGCATTAGTCCAACCATTTTCATGTAGTTTTTATATTACAAATTATATTTAAAAAAAGGTAACATGATTTACTGCGCGGTTGGCTGCACCTTTCCTATAGTTTACTCCAAGGTCAACAACGCGATTGATCGTTGCATGGTTCACTACGCGGATTATGATTTTAGTAGTATGATGGAGAAAGTAGACACGATCGGCAACTCCAAATACTTTATTTAAATCTCTATACTGAATGTGAGAATATTGATTACTAGCAATAATTAATATTTTCTTTTATATTATTAAAAAAATCTATTGACTTTAGTGATGAAAAATATATTAACCCAAGTTAAACATTTTTACACAGTGTCCCACATTCCCGGTGAAGGTACAAAAGACTTAAATGTCTTCATAGTTTTTAATTTCATTTTTCCTACACCAATAATGTAGTGTAAACCTTCTTGTATATTTTGATTAATGTTCAAAAACATATTTATGTTCCCAAAAATTTAAATTGAATTGACAATTTCAAGATTACCACTTCTTGCACAATTTTTAATATGCTAAACACTTTGTGAAGGTGGCCCACGGTCAAGAGGAACTGCGGCCCACGGTTATAGGACCTTCCAATCAAGACCTAAAACCATAGAATGGATGTTTAACAAAAAGGTAATCATTTGTACATTTTCACTTTCTATAGGTGGGGTTTCACCTCCCTCCTCATCTTCTGTGATTGTCTCTTTTGCAACCTCACCTCTCTTGAGCGTCTTTTGGGCGGACCAAGTCTTCCTTTGTGTTAGGGTTTGTGCATTGTGAGCATGGATGTGTATGCAAGCGAGGAGAGTTCTGTGCGTTGTGTGTTTAGGGTTTTAATCTTGTACGTTGTGTGTGAGAGGGTTGTGAGTGTAGGGTTTGAAATTTACAATGAGCGGCTTGTTGTGAGTAGTGAGTTGTGAAGGTGTTTATGTGAGTTGTGAGGGCATTGTTGTGAGCGCATTGTTCTGAGTTGTTGTGAGGTGTGACCGAGTTGTTGTGTGGGTTGAGCGAGTTGTTGTGTAGGTTGTGAGAGTTTGGGGTTTTATTGTTGTAAGTTGTGATGTTGTGTGCGAGTTGGTAGGTTTTCAAGTTGTAGAGTTTCGGCGACTCATCTTGTGTGCAAGGGTTTGCACATTGTGGGGGTTTGTGAGGAGGTCTGTGATGGGGTTTGGGTTGCAACTTCGGCGACTTCTGTGAAGGAGATTGCAAGTTGTGTGAGGAAGTTGTGAGTTTGTGGAAGCAAGTTCGGCGACTTTTATTTGCGACTTCTGTATGTGAGTTGTAAGCACAAATTTTGTGAATAATTTTTTTTTGCGATTTGTGTGTGTGAGTTGTGAGCACAAGTTTTGTGGGGAATGAGTCCAATTACTGTGAGTGAGTTGTAGAAGTTTGCGACGGTTTAGTTTTGAATTTTTAATAGTGATTGGATTGCGATTCAAAGAAGGGACATTTTGTCACTGAAGCAGCTCCTTTGTGCAACATACCTTAAGCCAATTGGTTGAAGATTCAAGAGACTGCAATTGAGGTGAGTAATTCTAGCTTCCATGTTGTGGTTTAATCAATGTTTGCAATGCTTTTATGCAATGCAATTGAAATTACAATGCAAACTGAGATGCAAGTTGATGTGTTTGAATGGATTGAATTGCCATGAAAGAAGTTTAGTTTCACAGTTTCAAAATGAGTTTAGATTGTAGTATTGATTCAAATTCAATTGCGTAGTTCAAGGAAGGATTGAAATTGATGAGTTTGGGTTTATATTGATACGTTCCCTATCTTCATGTGTGAAGGGTGCCAATGAGTTGTGGAATCTCAACACCAATGAATCGAAGAGAAAATCCAGGAGTCGTTGAAGCAAAAAATGGAAACGAGATAGGCAGACTCCCACGGAACTTGCAAGTTGAATGAATTTGTAATTTCTCATCCATATAATTAGTGCATATTAAGCTTGAGTTGAGCTAAATATGCACAATTGGTTGATCACCACGTGCATATTCAGCTCGAGTCGAGCTGAATGTGCACGTTCAGTTTTGAATGATGTGCATAATCAACTCGAGTTGAGCTGAATGTGCACGTTTAGTTTTGAATGATGTGCATATTCAGCTCTAGTCAAGCTGAATGTGCATGGTGGGTTGATCAAGTCAATGCGTTACGATAATCAGAATGTGCATATCCAGTTCGACTCAAGCTGAATGTGCACATTCAGCTCGACTCGAGCTGAATATGCACGTTCGGTTCATTAGTTCATGCGCGTTACATTAATAATAATCTACACATTCAGCTCAACTCGAGCTGAATGTGCACGGTTAAACAAACTTTGTATGCCTATTTAGCTCGAGTCGAGCTAAATGTGCACTAGAAATGGTAAAAATATGAAATCTGTAAGGAAAAACGATTGTAAATATAAAAAAAAGATACTTCAAACACACGCAGGTTGTAATTCAAGACTTACTTGAAACCGCTTGACAGAACCACACCTGTGCAATGAATCGTTTTATTGCATATTCAGCTTGACTCAAGCCGAATATGCATACTTTAGGAAATACTGTGACGTGTTAAGCACGCATAGTAAAATTTAACTTCACTTACTACTTCCATTGCAGAAATCCAATGAACAATGAAGAGGTCCTGGAGCAATACTTTAAACCAACAAGTATTGCGATGGAGTCCGACGACGGAGAGGAGCACGAGTTACTCAACTGCTACGACCTTCAAGATCTAGAGAGGCATGAGGCGTGGGGGTTCGAACATATCGGTCACTCTAACAGCCTGGTGTTGACTCACAAATATCAAGGCATGGATATGTTCTTGCACGTTTCACCAGATGAGAAGATTATCGAGTTTGACCACCACAAGAAGTTCCTCGTGGTTAAATGTGAGACGACAACTAAAAGCAGTCTTCAGTACACGGTTTTCATCGACTGCATGACTCAAGTCTTCAGCCTTGAGCCCTTTCTCGACAATATTGAGAACTCATTGTTTGAGTCAATAAAGAAAGACATCCTCAAACAGTAGGACAAAGAATACTGGAAGAGCAGCATTGGTGGGCCTCTCCGCGCAAAAGCTTAGTCATCAAAGTTGACAAGTCTCCTCCAATCAATGGCAATGAAGGTTCTTCAAAACTCGCAGACCTCATCCGAGATGACTCCGGTAGAGGTCTCTCGTAGAACCGAGAGTGGCAACGTTAGTCAAGGCAGTTCCACTGATCAGAAGACTACATCGGCTCGAATTGGTAGGGCAAATTCGAGGAAGTCGTTGTCTACAAACCTGACGCCACCAAAGAAGCAGCGTCGATCACTTGCTCCGGAGGCTTCAACTCAAAGAGCACTAAGATCTAGTGCAAAAAACCAAGAAGTTGGTAAGCCAAACGGTGAGGCCAACATCGCCTATGTGATCACCGATCTGCCGCACAAGTTCCTAGTAAGTATGAGCGGCTCGAAGATCTACCGATAAGCAATAAGTTGTCAAAAGATCCTGTGGAACTTCTTTGGCTAGTCCGTAAGCGGTTGGCTCGCCGTGGCTTAGTTCCAAAGGAGTATGACTATCCGCTTCATGTTGCAAACACCAAGGTCCGCAAGTACAACAAGTTAAAGTATCGCGTGAACACTACCGAGTTCACGATGGAGTTCTACTTTCAAGTACTCAAAGAATGGTGCAGTCCCGGGGATTTAGTCTTCTCTGCTTGTGGAGGCTCAAAGTTTCTTATTGCATCAATGGTAAGAATTTTGGCCGAGCTCTCTTGTTAGCATATTCAGCTCGACTCGAGCTGAATTTGCAAGTAGTGTAGTTTCATGGTATGCAATTATATGTCGCTTGAGTTAGTTTAATTGACTGCCAGTGTCTCTAGTGTACCTTGTAGATCAAATCTCTAAGGTATGCCTGCATTTGCGAGAATTCTGAGAGTGATCGGTACGAAAGCAAGGACAAGTTGGCTTTGTCTCTATGCAAAGCAGATTTTGTTGCCGACGGTTATCCAGTTGACAAGACAAAATATCTTCTCAAGCCCCCTTATGGTAAGGGTAAGGGCAAGAGACAAGTTGATGACGACGATGATGATGAGGATCCTACTATGGATGATACGAGGTCCAGGGTTGTCTACATAGACGGACAAGGGCCCAAAGATAGCGGACGGACGGACAGTCGGACAGTCGGACAGGACGGACACGACGGACAACACCCTTACCGGATAGATGCTTAGAATATTACAAAGAATATGCCCAAAATATATAGGAATATTCCTAAATATTCTAGAATATTTTCTACCGGACGGACAACAGCATCTATCGGACAGACAGCCGGACGGACGCTGGAACAACCCTGACGAGGTCAGATGTTGCGGTTGCTGAGCCATCAGCCTCCGCTTCTGATCGCGTTAATGAAGGCGCAAATACTGGTGCATTTTGTGCGGATGATTATGAGGATCTTGCTCTTCAGCGGTGCAATGTGATTGCAGATGGTGCTCGGCCATCCAACCTTTGCTCGTAGAGTAGGGCTGATTCCTCAGATGGAAATTTTGACAATGACGTTGAAGTGATGGCTACTACATCAACGCCTCCGCACAAGCGCCAACGAACTCTTGTGATGGTTAACTTGCCCGCGCTATCTACGTCCCCTCCCACTGCACATGCCGATATGGCATTAAAGGTCAGAATGCTCTTAAAGAAGGTCGAGGAGCAAGAGAGGCTCAACCAAGAGTTGTCAAGATAGCATGAAGAGCGCCAAGATGAGCTCCTTGTAGCATAGAGAGCCGACATGGAGCGAAACACGCAAGCGATGATCGCTTCTATGTTTGCAAGGTTCAAACAAATGTTGTCACCGTAGTCCAAGCCAATGGAGCATATTTTAGGTGATACTCATGGGGCGGCTGTAGGACCATCATCTCCAAGCCCTACTGTTATGGAGACAGTCCCATTGTTTGGAGAGACGTCTGTCCAATAGTCTTTGCTAACATCGGATCCGAATCCGTCTTCTTCTCGTTCTCCGCCGCAAGAGACATTCTATGTTAGAGGAGAGCCCATGGTTTCCGCCGATCCCAATGTTGAGCCAATCAATGTGATCCCGGTGGAAGAGACAAAGTTGCAAATGAAGTCCAATCTCCTTCATTACTTACCTCCCTTGTATGTTGCTTACGTCTTGTTCCTTTTATTTTTCCTTTTTAGACTTCACTTAAGTTGAAGTAAATCTACTGCAGATATGTAGTAGTATATCTGTCTCCGTTTTGTTATGTTCGTTCCTTCTCCTAAAGTCATGGTTACGGGTTATGCATATTCAGCTCGACTCAAGCTGAATATGCATTACTTTCTGTATATCTTGTTTTCCTCCTCCTATGTGCATCATGTTGTGCTATAAACATACACTTGCACAATCAGCTCGAGTCGAGTTGAATATGCAGTTCTCTTTCTGTATCCTATTGTCCTTCTCCTGTTTGCATCCTATTGTGTAGTAATCGTTCACTAGCACAATCAGCTCGAGTCGAGCTGAATATGCATTACTCTTTGTAATTCAAGTAGTCCTCTCCCGTGTGTGCATCATGTTGTTCAGTAGTCATACACTTGCACAATCAGCTCGACTCGAGCTGAATGTGGATCCTATTTGGTATCAACTATCGTTGCATTTTTGGGGCATATTTGTTTATAACCCATAATCAAATTTGCTGAATTTCAGATGCCCTTAGACTCAAATTCGATTTCATCAAAGATGATGCTGGCCCTTCTGAGCATCCTCCTATGGTTGGTGCAAAGCCCATTGATGCTACTTTGGCCTCGTTCAACCCCTAGAGTGGTCAAACCGTAGTTAAACATTGTGTTTGACTTGAACGGTATATTGTGTGTATGTGAGGAATTCCGCTCGAGGTCTACTACGCAAGCCTTCAATGCATGTTCTCTGCTACACTCGGTAAAAGTTCCAGCCAAAGTCGGCCCAAAGCTAGTGTATGTTCGTCCAGGCTGCAAGGCATTTTTGGACGTTGTTTCCAAGTTTGTATCGATATCGGTCTGGAGTTCGATGAAATTGAACACCAATGGTAGAATTGTCAATTACCTCTTCCGGAAAGCTGCCTCACCAAAAGTCATATTTGGGCAAGAGCATTGTAAGAGAGTCGTAACTGCTGTGATCCGGAATGTACCTCAATATCTGAAGGTTAAGAACTTGGATAAGGAGGTATTTTTGAAGACGTTGTCAAAAGACCTTTTTACAAAAAGGGTGGATCCTTTACAAAGGAGAATACCATCATCATAGATAACAGTCCGTACAAGCACGTCTTTAATGATCCGGAGAATGTGCTTCTTGCGGATACTTGGTTCTACAAAGGGGATGGATGGAACGATAAGTTCCTCCTCAATGTCTTGCTTCCGTGGCTCCAAAACCTCCACAGCTGTACATATCTTGTAATTCAAGTGGCAATTGCCAGTTCTTTGATATTTGTTTGTAATTTTTCATTTGTTATTGATGGGTTTGTAAGTTTTTGTTCTCTCTTAGCTTCCATGTTTGAAAAAGAGCCATTTACCATTTTCTTAGGTACACTTTTGTATTGCCACCATGGATTCTTGTTTTGAAGTATGAAGATTGTGGATATCCAATTCCACAAAAACAAAATGATTTGTACTCCCCGGGAGCAGCTCATTATTTGATGGACTCTTTGATGACTCCTATTGAAGAAGATAAAGTAAACAGCCCCCCACCAAAAATTTGCATTCGAAAGGTTGCCTCCCGTTCTATTCTTCAACCTCGTCAAATTTTGGGGTCCCTCGGTGTTGATAGGTTTTGAGGAAAAGGAGACCAAGTGCTTGTTCGCAGACGTGAGGAATCATTGTCTCTTCCCCCGCATAGCATGGTATTTCTCCCCTCCCCTTCTCTGTATTTATCCTAGGTCTTTTTTGGCAATGTGCACATTCAGCTTGAATAGAGCCAAATATGCACAAGTTGCATTTTAACTCCCTTTGTTCCTACATCATAGGATCAGGCGCTTCAAACACTTCTTGGTGTAATTCAACCACCTACGACGGTGCCATAAGAGAAAATGCCCTCAATTCCTACTACGTGTCGGCCTGTTGCAACGGTCGGAAACAATGAGAACAAGCTCCAATCTCTACGTGGGAATACACGTTCTACTACTGAGGTTGGTCCTATTTTTTGTTATTGTTTAATATGTGTTGTATCTTCTCATCTTAATCAACACTGTTTTGATTTTGCATGTTTCACGAACACCTAAATTGCACATAATTATTTGAATGGATTCCACGTCATGATGTTTGTGTTTTTTTGACATGTATGGCTGCATATACAGATTGGTTTAAGCTGATTTTTGTGTTCTCTTTTGCTAGGTGCTTCAACCGACTATACAACGTCAAAGTGCTTCCCCGAAGCATGGTTTATACCAAACCTCAAAGCATCATTCTCGTCGTCGCCACTCACTTCCTGTGCCTATTGTTACTTGGAATCAACGAATGCAATGCCAACAACAACAATAACATATACGTGCTAGTCAAATGCCATATACCGATTACAACCGCAAAGATGAA
The DNA here is from genome assembly GCA_963971425.1 of Bryoerythrophyllum caledonicum. Classification (NCBI taxonomy): domain Eukaryota; kingdom Viridiplantae; phylum Streptophyta; class Bryopsida; order Pottiales; family Pottiaceae; genus Bryoerythrophyllum; species Bryoerythrophyllum caledonicum. Next base: position 61,423,745 of record OZ020514.1, on the reverse strand, counting down.
CTTCAGAGGGGTAGGGATGAGCTGAGGAAATCTAATTCTGATGACGTGGAGAAGAACAAGTAGATTTAAGATCTGAGTGGTACAAGTGCACATTCAGCTTGGCTATACTTGAATGTGCATTGACTAGGAATTAATGTGTATGTTTTGGGTCATAGTAGAAGCCTTTTCCTAAATGGAAAGGATGATGCATGTTTTGTATATGGATTACTTCTATCATATTATAAATAAAGTCTGCAATTTGAGATATTATTTCATTTGATTCTCCAATTTGGGTGTTGTTTGTCCATACATCTTCATATTATCTTACAAAAATGGTATTGTACTTCCATTCTAATCATGTTTTGCTTCATCACTACGGTAAATTAATTGGATTACTCAAGAGCGTGTACCTCCTAAATCCCTGGAAATCTCCCAATATAATGAATATGGAGTTACAAGTCTAATGCATCTTTGGCTGCACTTTAGCTCGAGTCGAGCTAAAGTGTAGCCAACAGCGTGCGCTATTGGCCACACTTTAGCTCGACTCGAGCTAAAGTGTGTTCACCGAAATGCTGATTTCATTAATATTTGTGTAGATTTGTCTTTCGTCATATGATATTCAAGGCATAGGTTTTAGGGCTCTTGGATTTTACCTTTCAGCCATTGCTTATAACCTTTAACAACAGTAATATTCCGCTAGACTTTGACGTCTTGCAAGAAGAATAACATTCCAAACTATTAGAAGCAGAACTTACTCACAAACCGAATCACAAACTCTGTGACCTACCGATCATGTAGACATACAGTACTACATGAAAAGACCACACACAACAGCAATACATACACAAGTAACCGAACCCAAACACACAATCAATCAACCAATTACTTCATCCAAAAACACTAAACCTGAACACATACACTCAACACGCATTGAGCACCGAAACAAAATTAAAAAACAACATGCACACAGAATGTGTTATACAACATAAACACAATAATTCATTACATCTAATCACAAAGTAGCACATTGAACATTCAAATCAACACACACACTCACAACGTATTCTAATACAACCAGAAACTAAGAGCAATGCAGACACAACAAATGCCTGAAGAAAAAAATAGGAAACATACAATCACAGCAATGCAAAATACCAAACACCGTAAAATTCACCAAACGTAAAACAAAAAACACAAAACATCAAACATAAATTCACCAAACCAGAAAAACCATGAAACAATTGTCAAAGAAAGGGATCTTTACACATACCTTTAATTGTCGAAAATCTTCCTCAACTTCTTGTTCTTCCTCCTCGTTGAAATTTCACGTCAATCCTTCACAGCTTCACACGTTTCTATCTCTACGTGCTTGAAACCTCACACAATACTAACCCTCACTTCCTACAAACACTATCCGCAAGAAATCTAAGCCTACACATTTCAGAGAACGTGCGCAACGAACCCTAATACAAATTCTAAACAAAAATGCAACTACTAACACAAACTCAGCAAATTCTACACGAACAGAAGGGCAACACCAATACGAGCGCAACACAAACACGAGTGTAACATGAGCACGAGCGCAATACGAACACGAATACGAACACGAACACGAACACAAAGACGAACATGAACACAAAGACGAACATGAACACAAAGACGAACACAAACACAAACACGAAGAAGAACACAAACACGAAGAAAAACACGAACACAAACACGAACACAAAAAGGAGAGAGAGAAAGAGCTGGCTTACGGCCCGATTCCAAGGTGTAGAGGAAGATGACGAAACCCTAAGTCGTGCGGGTACGGCTCCTATAGCCGTGTGATACCCTCGGGATACCCTCAGAATATCCTCAGGATCACCGCGAAACCCTCAGGATGCTCCCTCAGATATCGGAGTAATACCCTTGGGTATTACGGTGGATGCACAATCATTCTTTGACTTTTTTCATTTCGATGTTCAGTTTGAATTCGTGCTTTTTGCTTAATTTCCATTTCGTTTTTAACAAAAAGTTGAAGCTTCTTGAAGTTTCAGTATTATACGCGTTTACAATTTCTTTACTTGTAAGTTTCCAAGACAATTTCTCTGAGCCTAAAACACTACAAATTTGTATATTCTGAGGCAATGATCGGGAGGCAAAGAAAATAAAATACTTTCAATTTCAACCGTATGATCTCAATTAAGACTTATACATTGACATATTCTTCATAATACACAAACTTTGATTGCACGGACATGAAGGATTCATGTGTTTAGTGTTAAAAGCAGGATTAAAGTGCTTGGTTTTCTTTCATGCTCTATGTGGATCAGTTGGCTTTCACTTGACACAATTTCAATGTGTGCATTATCCAAGGTGTAAATTCATTCCACGCTAGAGGGAGAGGTGCCCAAGTTTGAGATGACGGGAGGGGGGTTACCCTTTTTCTACCGCACCCGTCCCTGAATTGGACACTCTGGGGAAATGCTAGTGCTTGGCGCTGACGCTGTGGTTGGCCAATTTTTTTTTGGATTTTTATTGTTTTTTTAATTCCCTCGAGTCATTACATGATTGGGTACATGCTCCCAGGGAATTTTGGTGTCCCCTGTACTTTTTGTAAATTTACTGTTCAGAAGAATCACCGCCGCCACCCCAGTGGGCCGGGACACTGGCCTGGGCCTCGCAGAGTGGGCTTTTCCATGTTTATTCCTGCATTCCGGCATTTCTCCCGGACCCTCTGCCTCGACAGAGATGCTCTTTTTCTAGTACACTATTTGTCAACAAGTTGGCAATTAGTTTTAGTGGCCATTGTCATGAATATTATCCCTCATTCGTTCACCTACTGCGGTTCATTTTGTATTAGCCCTCATTCAAAACCCAACCCTAGCACACAAATTTGTTACTTGATAAATAGTGTTAGCTCAAAATCTTCTGCCTATCGGTCGCCATGCATTTATTCTTCTTGTCTCATCTTCAACCTCAAATTCTTATCGTCTTATTCACAACTATTCTCATTCTTATCTCTTGCATTCCTTTTACATTATTTAGGAATATCTAATGAATATGTAATGTGTAATCATATATTCAGCCAATAACTAATGACTTTGTAATGAATTTTTATAGAATATTTAATGTATATTTGTATATCAGTAACTTTTATGGACAATTAAAGAATATTTAAATATTATTTAATGAATCTTTAAAGTTTTAAAAGTATATTTTATGATAGTTTAATTAATATTTGTATATTTTATGATTATTTATAGAGTATTTAATGTATTGCTAACGAATAGTTAATGAATAGTTAATAAATTTCTAATGTAAAATCAATGTGTATTTGAATATTCAATGAGTATTTAATGAATATTTACTGAATATGTAATGCACATTGAATGCATATGTGATGGATATCCAATGAGTATTTTATTTGTAATTCTATATTTCTTGTATGTTTAAGTTTTTCCCTTCTCCAATATTCCTTTCTTTTCACTTTCGTTCCCAGAAGAATGTTCTTATTTTTCCAATCTTCTACTTGTAGTTTCATTTTCCCTTCATATGTACTGTACATTATGCTTTGTCCAATTTTTGAGATTTTCCTTTTGCTTCATACCTACGTCCTATTATTCCCAAGTTCTTTCTTGCAAATTCTTGTTTTTCAACATGCACTCAACCCTTCTTTACTTTGATGCTCAAGATGTATACAATATTATTTTTAAGGTTTCATACACTAACTGTCCACAAGTAAAAAAATTTATGTTCCACTATTTACTAGGATTGACATTTAGTGTAGTAGTTGACATTTAGTGTAATATAGTTTTGTCACTAAACTTATTGTAAATTTCACAATTAGTGTATGGGTTCCTATTAAGTGTCCACTACACTAGAAGCCACCTTGTGTGTAGTGAAGCTACATAGTGCATTTTTGCTTTCTAATCCACTCCATTTAGTGATGGTGCACAATTTAGCTCTAGTAGAGCTAAACTGTGCGTATTTTCTTTTTAGTTCACTGCACCTAGTGATGGAGCACATGTTAGCACTACTGGAGATAAAGTGTGTGCACACACTCCTTTTAGTTCATTGCACGTAGTGATGGAGCACACCTCTGCTATAAACCGAGGTGAGGTGTGTGCAATGTGTATTTCCACTTCTTCAAACAATTTTTTTAAACTCCCTACTTCTCTTTATGGTTAAGTATTTCACAAGGTGAAATACAAATCTTTTGAATTTTTAAAGGATTTTCAAAATATGTAGACCTAAATCTTCAATAATAATATTAAAAAGCAAAAAAATATGACGATCTCCTAGTCTTTAGTGGATATGAAGTCTAAGTATTCTTGGTACCCTAAACCAAAAATATGTGACAATGTTTGAAATGTATGAATTGGGATGTAATCCTATTTTTCACTAGAAAAATAACATGTTTTACCACAATATCAAACGTTCTAATATTACTTCTATGTATTGAAAATATCACATTCCATAGTGTGTCATAGCAAAAGGATTTAAAGTTGCTCGACATGCCGGCAATCGAGAAGTTTCTCTTCTGGCTAGCATAACTTTTATTGAAGACGTTCAATGAGAAAATAAATTACTGAGTAATATGCCTCATGTTTTCTACCATTCTTCTACAAAATTTTGAGAATTTAAAATATGATTTGCGACCACTGGAACGTGCTCAAAAACTAATTATTCTATTTTTGCATGTATAAATATATCCAAAATTACTTACATTATGAACATTAAATTATGTTTGATGCACCAAGTGTATGTTTCTTCTTTGTATTAGTTATATTTTATATTTTGATTATCCTTGTTTTGTCATGAGCAGGTCATTCCATTTCTTGCTTAAATCTTTTAATATTGTTCCACTCTCTATGTTTTACAAATGATAGAGTCTTTAATTTCACGTCAAAACATAAAATAAATTGTGTATAGTCAAGAATTCCTCCATCTTTCATGTCATGCTTAGATTGTCACACCCCAAACTCATGATAATACAATGTGAACTCAAGAATAAGATATTTTAATCCAACTATTAGTTCGCGCACATTTTCAATCATTGAGTACTTAGTGGATAGTAACCAATTTCAATTCCAAACCCAGACCATGGGGACACTTGGGATTCTTGAGAAAGAATGAACATTCCAAATTGATTACAAAATAGTAACATTATGCACTTTTTAAAAACCCCAAAGAAATGATGTCCAAAGCATGTTTGAATATATACTTTTTTTTCTCAAAATACACGTGCACATATAATTTGTTTTTTGTTTTTTTAATGCTACTTGTTCGTTAAGGTCTTTGCTTTCAAGTTTATAGATAAGTCCTACTTGGATTGTGATACAAATTCTTTCTAATCATCTCAATATCTTCTCTATATTTCCCTATACCTTAGTTGAATTGTCAATATCCGGAATATTCAAAGTATTAATAAATTGAAATGAAATATCATCACAAGGATAATACGTATACCAAGGACCCTAAACCCTAAACCCTAAATCCTAACCGTGAACCTAAATTCTAATGCCTAAATCTTAAACCCTAAACCTAACCCTAATCTTTAGCGTTATCCGAACCCTTAATCCACAATTATGCCCAATTCAACTATTTCTGGACTATGAGGTGAATTCTGGACTAAGGACTAAAAGAAAGATCCGGAGATGTGCCTCATAAAAGATACTGAAGCATAAAATTCGAGGAGTTTAGACTACTTTTCAAGCTTTAAATGTATCACTTATGACACTTATGAAGGAAGAAATGGCTAGAGCAACCAAATTTGAATTTAGACAATATGTGAGTCCGCAACATGCGGCCGGATATCTCCAGGTGAATATCAAAGTGGGCTTCAAAAGAAGAACTGAGTCTTGAAAACATAAATTGATGGACATATTATACATCATAGGGGTGCCCATACATGACATCACATGTGTGGTTGGAAAAACTGGGACAGAGATGCCAACAGAAATTACTCGCAATTGATAGAACATGCAAGCGGATATCTCCGGAAGAAATCAGAGTAAGAGTTTAGTTCTTAACTCTTTCATTATTAAAAAGTGTCATACAATAAATAAAGGGTGGCCGTTGCTAAGAGGCGCGTGTAATCTACGGAGAATTGATTCAACTATTCTAATTTAAGTGCTTTACAGATGCCCTCTACTCGTCCTGTATGGTGTCTCCCAAATGTTTGATGATGGACTATAGCCTTTCTAGGATTCTTGAATGGATCTAGATCTGCAACATCAACACATTTAGGCCACAAATAATGCCTTGTTCTATGATTTAATGATGCCTTTCTAAAGATGTGGAGAAACCTAACATAGCTAGGCCTTTGAGTCTGTTTGCTGGCATAGCAAAAAAGAATATCTGATAAGATGTCTGGGGGCAATAACACTTGGGCCGCCTCCATGAGCCTATGTGGACGCATAGAAGACCAGATCTCGACATTGAAATATCACAGTAGTATTAGAATAACATCTGCCGTGTCATCAAAGGAAGACAACTGTGCGGAGTGGGACTTGGCCGAGTCAAGGACCTCGTCCGAGTAGAGAGGACCACGGAGAGATATGATTATGACCTGCAAATAAGAAGGCACGACCATAGAATTAGAAATTGAACATTGGAATGAAGAGAAAATATGGTAGGAGGATTTCAAGTGACAGGAATTCGACCGGAGATCTCCGGGTGCCCCTCCTAGACCGACGTTCCGTAGTCGAAATGGTCAGGAGAATACTCAATAGTGTTCAAAGATACTGAAGGGTGAAGTTTGGGGGCGAGACACTAACAATAACAAATCAAATGAAGGACCTCAACAAATGACGTTACTGACAACAACATTTATCTTCAAAATTGAAAGGTCAAAATCCCACAGACATTCTTGACTTAACATTTACAAAGCATAGAGTTTATAATATCCAGTATATTTCAATGTTCTAAGGCGCCAAAATTATGCCCTCCACCATAGCGCACACCACAGGGGAATTTTTGTCTACTGCTTCAGAGCCAAACTTCAATGGATTCCGGCTAACATAGTCGGGAACATCCTCATTTGACGCTAGCAGTCTGGGAGCCATGGGCGAAACGTGGTGGTCAAGAAGGTTTCATTCAAAAACCCAGTCCATGATGGCGGATGAACTACGTTGAAGGGATTGTTAAGGACGTTCTTTAGTGGGGTATCGTCCACAAGCAAGACATCCTTGGGAGACCTGGGCCAAGCCTTGGTGTTATTAACTGTCAGGTCCTTGAGGAAAATTGGCTCCTTTGGATGGGATGGGAGCATATATGATGTTTTTGTGCAATTGGCCTGCGTCAGGACTGTGACGCTTTTCGGAATGGCAGCACCTTTCTTCCGCAACTCCTTGATAATATCCACAATATTTTTTTCCAACACACTGCTCCAGAATGAGACAATAGCATTTTCTCCCACGAAGTTTAGGAGTTCAGTGCAACCAGGACTTACTTTGATGTCTCTCGGTTGTCCCTGTTTAAATTCCCCTTGTGCACAAGAACTCCATTTAAGTCAAACACGACATGATAAACCCGTTGTGTTGTTACATGATCCTTGGTTGGAGGCTCTCGGACGATCGTAGTAAACATCTTTGGACCTAAACCCAAAATACAAGTACGTAAATTGAGATGAGGAAGTTGTTCAGCACAGAGAAATTGCAATTATACATACAGAAGTGTTCCGCACTCACAATCCTGAAATGCTTGGTGGAAGAATGAACACTATATAGATGGCACGTAAGTATGAATGTACATATTAGGCACTTGGGACAGTAGGTGGAGTATTCCTAGAGGTCTGAGCTACACCAGCAACTTCGGCAGTCTGTGCCGGGTTTCTGTCACCGACATCCTTCGACTGTGTTGATGCTACCGACACCTGAATACCAATAATGAAGTGGTAAGAATACAGTCTGCGTAGAGTGAACTGTCCTGAGAATAACCAAGAAGGTTTGATGGACAAGTAACTGTTCACCTTATCTTTTTGATCCCTTGTCTAAACTAGAGGTGGAGGAGGAGGAACTTTTGCCACAGGATTTTTCGTGATTGCCTTCTTCTCTTTTTGAGGCAGTTGCCCGTGGCTCCGCAGAGGGCTACGCGGAGGGTTCATAACATGTAATTCACACAATGTTTGTTGCGCCGATGCTTCATCCATCGTGTGATCGGTGTTACACATCGGCACGTCCATGGTACTCTTGAACACAACCTCCAGTTTAGGACGCGTCGTCACAGGGAGGTCCAGCGGGAGATCTCCAGGTACTCTGTAGGTGCCGTCGAAGTGCAGGGGATCGGACATTGCCGTGTCATCGTGGAGATCTGGCGGAGGAGAATGGTGCCCATCGAAATGCGAACTCGTTTCTTCTTGAGAAGTACGCACTCTAGCGTCCGAAGTAGAGTCGCTTGTCGAACTAGGCGAGGCACACCTGATAGGATGAGGAGCTTCATCATTGTTTAACTCCATGGGGTCGCTTGGGGTGGCCGCACCAATGATCCCCGTGGCTGTGGCCAAGGACTCGAGTCTAAGGTTGGGAACCGTTGTTGAAATTGGTGCATACCGCACATCAACATCAAGCATCGTGTCATCGGTCATTTGCGTCACATTGACAAAGTCAGTGTGGAAAAAATTAAGATGCAAAAGAGAAGCAAACAGCATCATACACCCGGAGATCTCCGGTTCAAAGTGGTCCATGTCTGTCGGGCGTACTAAATTCGAACATTGCAATGATAAAGAAGAGTCTTGAAGTATCGAGGGCGTTCGGAGCGTGTGAACAGCCGAAGATCTCCGGCTTATGTAGTTGTCGTAGGCGTCATACCTCGACGGTGTAGTTCATCCTCAACCTTGCCCGTGTTTGAATCCCAGCGCCTAGGATCGACTCAGTGATGTCAGTCTCCTTTGCTTCTTCGGCAACGGCGTCCGTAACGTCGGCTAAGATATTCAAGTGGTACTTAAATATCTGTTCTGCGTAGGATTCGGCCTTGACTTTGGCATCTTCGCAATTCACAATCTCGAGGACCCGCGCGTTGTGAGTCTAATAAGAAGAAACCTCAATAAGGCGTCATCTAAAAATATAACTGTATTCGGACATAAAATCTTTGATGATGGATGGCTTTGGAAGGATGTCCTGCACACTAAGCCAAGGTATGTTAAATGTGGTCCTCCATGAACATGTACGACCATTATTCCCTCTCTGATGAACCCCGTAAACAATAAATCGAGGACCGAGATCCTCAGCTGCGGGTTACTGGGCCTTTGTCAGCGCTTGATGGATTCATGATGAGGAACCCCTGAAAAGAAGGCCGACATTTTTTCGGGGTGGGCTTTGAAGAGCCTCTTGAATGACTGAGCAAGCGTCTTGCTTGAATTGTATTCATACTGGAATACACAGTATACTGTCTCCTTGACCCCAATATCTAGGGTTGGAAACCCATCAGCTAAATGGGGGAAGTAGTAGACCACATGCGTTGCCCACAATTTTGTCTTGGACTCCATGTGCCAAAGAATGAGGTGCCTCTTCAATTCCACGAATCCCATGACGTTGGTGATACGAACCGACGATGATCTGACTCTCGTCTGCCCGTCCTTCGTGTCCATTTCGAGATGGTTGAAAATGGATTTGAAGTCGAAAGTATCTAGGACCTAAGCACGGCATCTCTCGTCTTTCACGCGATAGAGGAAATAGAAGTAAAAGTGGGGGTCTTCGACGTTATGCCACGCCTGAATGTCCGGCATAACAAGTACCTGGGCGACCTTGCCCCCTCTGTCTAGCATAACCCAGCAGGTGTATTTGGCGTCGAACAGGGATGTGTCATTGCTGAGTGTGGCCTCGGCAGCTTCATCTTTGATATGTTGATCTCAAATGACACAAGGACGTCTGGGGTGGGGTCGGTCTCCTTCAGGGTTGTCTACATAGACGGACAGGGGCCCAAAGACAGTGGACGGACAGGACGGACAACACTTTTTGGCAGACAGTTGCGTGTCAAAAAAAAATTTCAAACCCTAATTCAAATTTACAACTTTTCCCCTAGTGAAACACGTGTGCCGACACGTTAGACCGCTTTCCACGTCACATCATAGGGCCGAGCGCGCACCTTTGGGCCGCACGCGTACGTAGAAGGGCCGCGCGCATACCTAGAAGGGCCGCTCGCGTACCTAGCACGGCCGCGCGCATACCTTACATGGCCGCGCGCGTACGCGAAAAAAATAAAAAAATAAAAAAATAAATTTTTTTTTGGTACGCGCCCAGCCCTTGTAAGCATACGCCCGACCTTTTGGATTGGGGGCGTACGTACAAGGGCTGGGCGTGTACAAACAAGGGTTGGACGCGTACAATCAAGGGCTGGGCATGTACGCCCAGAAGAAAAAAAAAAAAAATCTTTTTTTGTACGTGCCCAGCCCTTGTAAGCATGCGCCCGACTTTTTGGATTGGGTGCGTACGTACAAGGGTTGGGCGCGTACCATCAAGGGTTGGGCGCGTACGAATAAAGGCTGCGTGCGTACCAAATAGGGCGGCGCGCATACGCCAAAAAAATCATTTTTTTTGGCGTATGCATGGGACCGTGTTTAGTACGCGCGCGGCCCTGTTAGGTAGGCGCGTGGCCCTTTTAGGCACCCACGCGGCCCCTTGAGGTACGCTTTGGCCCCTTGGTGTACGCGCCCCGCCCCTTGAGGTACGCGCCCGATCCCTTTAGGGACGCGCCCGTCCCCTTTAGGTACGCGTCCGACTCCTTCAGGCACGCGCCGAAGCTCTTAACCCCTAAAGGACCAGAGTCTCCTTCGGGAGGATTTTTGATTTTGGGCACGTTCCTAAAATTCGAAAAAAAATCCATTTTCTCTAAATTTTTAATTCTAGATTGCCTCTGATAAGAGCTTCGTGGACATATTTTTATTAAATTTTTTGGATTTGTGGTTTGAAAGTTAGTACCACTTGAAGCCAAAAGTGGGGAGACCGGGCACCTCCAAAAATTTTGAAAAAAGTTTCTATTGACATTGAGATTTTTCACACACATAAAGAATATTTCATTTTTTGGAAATTTTCAAAAAAAAATCTTGTCTTTAGTGTAAAAAGGCATTATATTCCAAGTCAAACATTTTCACACATTGTCGGGCAACGGGGGAAAAAAACTTCATATTTTCTACATAAAACCTAGAGATCTTCATATTTTTCACTTTTTATTTTTTCAAAAACAATATATGGTGCAAACCTTCTTATTGACCGTTTGGATTATCATTTGAATACATACGTAGTTCACAAAAAAATAAAACGTGAAATGGCAATTTTTGAACCTCCACTCCTTGCACACTTGTTTTGAATATGCTACACCCCTTTTTTACCTCTAAAAATTGGTGTGCTGGGAAATAACATCATGCTTAAGACAATGGTATAGGATTTAGACCTTGTACAATGCAAAAATTTGATACAAAGTGAAGTCAAAGTCTGCTGATCTACTCAACGCAGGGAAGAACTTGAACCATTGTTTTGACTTCAAACACTAAAATCTATCAATTCGTGCGGTGGATTGCAACCAAAATTTTATGGCATGTTTATATAGATGTCTTTTTTAAGTTCTTATGGTTGAAAATCCAAAATTCACTTTAAGATGTGATTTTCATGTCTCTTTTTGGCAATGGCAGTTTAGGACTGGTTTTAGAGCGAAAGTAGTCGTGGTCCTTTAGGGGTTAAAGTATGGGCCCGACCCTTTTCAGTACGCTCCCGACCCCTTTAGGTACACGCTAGACCCTTTAGATACACGTCCAACCCCTTTTTGGTACGCGCTTGATCCTTTCAAGTACGCGCACGACCCAATGGGTACGCGCCCGACCATTTTTAGTACGTGCTCGATCCTTTTGAATACGCGCCCAACTCCTTTAGGTACTTGCCCGACCCCTTTGAGTACACGCCCGACTCTCACTTAGCGAACACGCGCGTGCGACCCAACGGATATACGCGTGAGATTATGGCGCAAGCAATTAAAGGAGGATCACACATTAAAGGGTCAAGCCCACAACTTGGAGGGTTGCGCGTGTGCGCTCTCGAGGGCCACACATTCTTTCAAATTTTTTAATCAATTTTTTTATAATATTTAAGCATAAGCGCCTCTACCGCACGCGCGACCCTCCACTATACGCGCGCAACCCTCCAACTTGCGAACTCGACTCTCATGTGTGCGATCCTCTTTGAATCGCTTGCCCCATAATCCCCCCCTCTTTTCCCCATCCTTTTTCACTAATTTGCCCTCACTCCTTGTCTACCCGCTTGCTCTTCTTTTGTAGTGATCCGCCCTTCTTATATGGTCGCTTGCCTCCTTGCACACTTATCAATCTCCTTTACATACGCATCCATGCTCAACACGAATACAACTCGCCCTCTACTATTTTGTATTTTTAAAATTCCTTTATCTTGTTGAATTATTGCTAGTGGCATAATGAAGATGTGGACCATGTATAAGCTTCATTCCTCCTTGTGTCCACCTTTCCTAAGCTTTTGTCCACCCCTTATATATAATGTTGATTCCTTTTCACCAATATCATCTATTGTCTTTTTTTGATTAGAAGTGTTGTCATTAACTATAATTGATTTCAAAGATTGTCAAGGTGTGTGTATTTTTTTATTTACTTTTGGCAATCATGTACACAAAATCATTTATATTTGGCCATGGGCTATGGCCTTTTTAATTAACAAGGATTGCAACAATTGTTCATGTAATAATTGAATCAAATATTGTAAATGTCATTATAGACTCTAATTTCTTTTTAACCATAGAATGTGATTTGTGTTATTGCTTTTTTATTTAAGCAATTGACTCAAAATTAATTGGAATGATACTGAGAAGAAGTTGATGCATTCAAATGTAAATGTAAATGTTGTATATGCATCTTCATACCTTATACAACTTGCTAAGGCTTCATTGATATATCTAATTATATATTTCAATCACAATTTCTAGTTTTAGCATAGTAAGCATAAATTAAATAATTTGTTTAAGAACTTCAAGTATTTAAATGTCCGTATTCAATTCGCGAAGCAGCCGGAGATCTTCGGCTACAGCAAGTACGGCTTTACATTGCACCAATTGCATCAGACCATCACGCGTATATTCACAACCATTCATAGAGAACTTCGAGATATGACTCTGGAAGAAGTGGGAATGCATCGACTCATTATGGATAACTCCACCGATGCAGTCAGTAGAGGTCAATCATCGGAAGCCTAAACATCAAGTTTTCTATTACAAAATTTAGGAAGAATCATTATACCATCAAGCAGAAATTCATTACCGTCTTCTGTATACTTGCGCAAATGATTCAATGGAACGCCAAATGTAATGATTCTACATGGATTACTCTTTTCACATTAAATCGGACCGGACTCGAAAGACTCAGTATGGACAAATTCATTCGAATGTTCATGGAATACCAAAATCACACGCATGTACATGAATAGATAAAATATACAAGTATGTTAAAGGGACAACAAAAAACCAATCGACTGTAGCCAAACAGACTTCTGAATCCTAGTACGCAATTTTTGAGGTTTCTCTTAATCATTCAAGTGTTCCTCATTGTCATACACCCGGTTGGTAACAAAAGAACTAATTCTAAACTCACTCAAAAAAAGAAACCCCACACGGCCGCTTGGACCGAGCATAAACAGTTCAAAATTGTGGACTTACCGGTTTCCATGCCACGAAGTCTCACTCCACCTCCATGCCGTAGTCGCCATTTCCCCACCTCCTCTAGATCAACGCACATATACAGCTCTGCAGTACATCAATATTCAACAACTGAGAACTACAAATTCTACAATTACTCAGACGCCCTAGAATTTGAGGTCCACTTTTGGTAGACAAGAATTCCGCGGAATTGATTAGAATATAGCATAAAATGCTCATATACGACCCTTCTAAACTGAATATACAAAACACCAAAACCCTACACCCTAAACCCTACAATTCCGATCAAACGACTAACAACATTATTACTATTCGAGTCTCTCAAACCCTAATAGAGCCCACCGAACCCTACACCTACTCTAGTGATGTTTCTAAGCAGTCCAGAGCAAATTCAAACTCCAATAACATTGAATGCCACAGTTTTGATGTTACTTACCTCCTCACTTGCCGAATCGCCGCACCCGTACGTCGTGTTCGTTCGTATCAACGCCACACTCAACCACATCATCGATCCTTCTTCGCTTGAGAACCAAAGCGCTCTTCCAAATTCTTCCTACTTCAATTGCTCTCTTCCAGTCCTGCACTCCGATATTCAGACGCTCTCCAGCAAACTCAATAGTACCGCTACCGCTTCTTTGAAATGTCTCTCATCTCACTACAACAATGTTTCGACGGTTTGCTCAATGCCCGTCACTCAAATCAACCCTCATATCTCACATCGACAACCTCTCTGAGCGCATACCGCCCGACTCTAATGCCTCGTCGCCGATTCCGCAAACCACAAAAAAAACCCCTCCTGCCACTTTCGCTCACTACCTACAACAGTACGAAGACACAAACTCATAAAAAACAAGAAAGGGTTGATGCTTGGAGTTTCTCTAAGTTGAAGTGGACAAGCTGGACGGCTCAAGGATGTGACAACTCATGATGACAGAGGGTGAAGTCACAATCACCAAAAATCACGTACATATACAATGTGTACATTTCACAATCATGACATTGTCAATGTCGTGAGCATGCGTAACAAGATGTATTAATACCCGGTTTCATAGGTATTACATATGACTAGAATAGATACTCCGGTTCATCAGGTATTATAGTAATCGTTATATTTGAATTTAAAACGACATAAGTGAAAAAGCTTAATCTCCCTCTCCGTTACTCTTCCTCCCTTACTTTCCCTCTCACTTGTTTCTCTTATTTTTGTTTTACTCTCCCCTCCTTCTCTATCTCCATCTCTTTTTTAATCTTGATTCTAATATTTTTTAGACTGCCCGTGATTTCAATAATTACACATTCTTAAATTAATTTACTACTTTAAAAAAATCCCCGCACCCTCCCTCTCTTACTCACCCTCTCCCTTACTCTCTTTCTCCCTTACTCTCCCTCTCCCTTACTCTCCCTATCCCTTACTCTCCCTCCCTTACTCTCCCTCTCTTGCTTACTCTCCCTCTCTTACGCTCCCTATCCCTTACTCTCCCTCCCTTAGTCTCCTTCCCTTACTCTCCCTCTCTTCCTTACTCTCCCTCTCTTCCTTACTCTCCCTCTCCATCTTTTTTTAATTTTGATTTTTTTTATAGATTCTCCTTATTATATATTCTAAAAATATGAACTAATCTAAAAATAAATCCCTCAAGTCTCTCCCTCTCTTACTCACCCTCTCTTTTTTACTCTCCCTTCCTTACTCTCCCTCTCACTTATTTTTAATTTATTTTAGTTTTACTCTCCCCTACTTCTCCATCTCCATCTCAATTTTAATTTTGATTTTAAATTTTTTGGATTTCCCCTGATTTCAATAAATTCACATTCTAAAAATAATTAACTACTCTAAAAAAACAATCCCGCACTCTTTCTCCCTTACTCTCCCTATCCCTTACTCTCCCTCTCCATCTCTTTTTTAATTTTGATTTTTTTTAGATTTCCCTTATTACATATTCTAAAAATATAAACTACTCTAAAAATAAATCCCTCAAGTCTCTCCCTCCCTTACTCTCCCTCTTACTTGTTTTTAATTTATTTTAGTTTTACTCTCCCCTCCTTCTCCATCTTTATCTCTATTTTAATTTTGATTAAAAAAATTTCAGATTTTCCCTGATTTCAATAAATTCACATTCTAAAAGTAGTTAACTACTCTAAAAAACAATCCCTTACTCTCCCTCCCTTACTCTCCCTATCCCTTACTCTCCCTCCCTTACTCTCCCTCTCTTGCTTACTCTCCCTCACCTACTCTCCCTCACCTACTCTCCCTCTCTTCCTTACTCTCCCTTTCTTCCTAACTCTCCATGTCCATCTCTTTTTTAATTTTGATTTTTTTATAGATTCCTTTTATTATACATTCTAAAAATATAAAATACTCTAAAAACAAATCCCTCAGGTCTCTCCTTCTCTTACTCTCCCTCTCTTCCTTACTCTCCCTCTCTTCCTTATTCTCCCTCTCTTACTCTCTCTCTTACTTGTTTTTAATTTATTTTAGTTTTACTCTCCCCTCTTTCTCCATCTCCATCCTTAGTTAATAATATTGTACTCTAAAATTAATAATCTACTATAAAAATAAATCCATTACCCTCCTTCTCTTCCTTATTCTCCCTCTAACTAAATTATAATGTATCAAAGTTTTAAATAGTTATTGTTCACTTCTTGCTAAATTTCCTTACACTCTTTTGTATCAAGTATTTTTTAAAAGTTATAGTTATCAATAAATTTAAGGTTATAGTTTATAGTTATAAAATAATTTTAATTTATAGATTTTTAGGTGATATAAGCCCTCGACCTTCATGAACCCAGAACCTTCCATGGTGAATTGTGAACCCTGAACTCTTAACATTCAACCAAAAACCGTGAAACACGAATCCTAAACCCTAAATCCTAAACCCTAAATCGTACGCCATGATGCATAATTCAACCTGAACACGAAAGTTGTACCCAAATTCATAGGACCGGGTTGTTGTACTTCTAAAAGCATCTGCTCAGTAATTTGTACACGTATCTTCTCAAGCATCCATATAACTTCTGTCTAACTAGGAAATGTTGGCGAATATTCTAATTGGTAACAAATGCCGACGTTCTACTTGAGTCTTGTTATGCCAGATGAACAATACTAGTGGGCAGCAGAGGGCCGACTCCATTTCTTGGGTAGGGTATAATTTCATTCACGAAGGTGAGTACGAGAAGTCCAATACGATTACATTATAGTGTGATTTAGTCTAAGACGTGTTACGGCCCTAGTATATACAAAAATACATCGTGGGGCATACTTCATCTTCTGTTTCCCAATTTGCAGCATTCTGGAAATTAGATGGTTTCCTTACAATACGGTCATCCCAAGAGTATGAGCCTTTCATTATCATGAGTGCAATGTGGCCTCGGTCGTAGGCACGTCGAAGAATGCGCACTATCATGATGGTGTACAACAGTTAGTTTGAAGGAGCATGCATGCTCAAGATTCGTTTCAAATTTGAGCGCCTGAATTTTCCCTCTAGGAGGTGTTGGGAAGGTTGACAAGAGTATCCTTCAACTCAGCTCTCATCCTTTTTTGCTCTAGAGGTTTGGGATACTGTGGGAGCTAAGCGAGTCAGTGAGAGTGTTTGTGTGCGCGACATTGTGCTAGATAATTGTAGGAAAACGATTTGACATTATTCCAGGAATGCTACGTATGATTCCTTGTATGATTCCGTATCCGCTGTCTTTTTATGAGGATTGGTGAAGAATGTGTTGCTTTCTAAACTTTAAGTCATTTGGTAGTTGTCGTATATTGCTTCTATAACTAATTCCACTAGCAGAAAACAATACCTTTATGACTCTGGAAATGACTACGATTATGACTGCATAGAGTCATAAAATCGGGTTTTGTAGTGAGAGTCATATTTTTTGCTGACGTGGAATGTGACGTGGAGGGTGACAGGGTGGACTCGTTACCGACGAGTCGCTTCGGACACTCAGTTATATGAATAAATACGCTTCAAATTGTATACTTGGGCTCCAAAGGCGTGCCACGTCAGCGTTTGGAAGTACAACTTGACCGGCCTTGTTGACGAAGACTTTCATTGACCTGCCTGGGCAGCCAAGGCAAAATTCCGACGTGGCATGTGACTCTGTGCAGTCATATTTTTTTGATGACGTGGCATCTGATGTGGCTCATGGATATGTGGGGTCAAATTTTCCGCTGACGTGGAATGCGACTCTGCAGAGTCATGTTTCTGTTGACGAGGCACTTCCACGTGGAATGTGACTGCAGGCATTTATTTGGCTGACGTGGAATGTGACTCTGTGGAGTCATATTTAGTGTCGTAATGTCGGTGACGTGGAATTTTAATGGTAGTTATATTTTTGGTTGCCGTGGATTATGACTGTACTGAGTCGTATTTTAGCTAACAATGTGACTGCTGGCAGTGATGTGAGGCCAAACCTCTAGTAATGTTCTAGATTAGCATGAAGAGTAGATGACTGGTTCCAGTCACAGTATTGGATGCTGTAACCTCTATGCATGACTCGTGGTAGTGACAATGTACTTGCCGTATATGTGGCCCTATGACTGCGTAGAGTGATAAAAGATCTTACTGAGAAGCACAGTCCACGTCACTACTTCATTATTGCAGTTGAAGACAATATGTGGTATTCAATAGAGAGCACAATACAAGCTTCAGGAAAATGCAACAATGTTTACTTCTATGTAGTACTAAGAGACTGGGTACAAAACCAACATTCAGACAAGTGTTTTAGACAAACCATACATATATCTAGCTAAACCATACTTATTCCTCACCAACATGAGCACGCAACATTCATTACGTTGATCTTCCCGCTTCCTTGTCGTTATAGGCTCCTCTTGGTTCTCTTTGTCTCTCCTGTAATGTAGATGCTCCGCATTATGACTACAACCCGCTATATTCAAACACATTGTGACTACTCCCTGTGACCTGTGCAGTCATACGCATCACCGAGGCATGTTACTTTTGCAGCGTGCACATTACTGATCATAGTGACATTTGGACCACGTAGATTACTGAACCCTATGACATTCAGGGGCATTCATCAGCATTTCTTTCTACATGAAACAATGAAAATGGATCTAGAGTTCACCTTCTTTATGAGCAGTCCCGGGGTTTATGCTGCCTGTAGTGCGGGGACAGGCCACTTGGTGATGGTGTTCTTTGCGTCACCCAGTCGATCAACAACAGGGTCGTCATTGTGGTTAGGCTCATATAGGTACAACTGCTCCGATCCCGGTTCAACTGTGGTGATCATGGCCGATGCCATGCCCTCCTCGATCAAGGGGCAATGCAGGGTGCCACCTTCAAGGCTCACAATACTGCCATGGGCTACAACTGTGTCCTTCGGCTTCAATTCGTCGTCGAAGTCCAGGATCTTCACCTTCAACATGGGGGCCAACACTGTAGGTGCGGCTTCCACCACCGGCTGCACTATCTCAGATTCCTGCCGGAGCATTTGAAACAAACGTCATGTTAGGCATAAACAGACGAACAAAAACACCAAGCTAAACAAAAGAATAAGGCAATAGTTTTGCATTGGAGGAAGGAGAAGGGGAGAGGGGGCATGTACTTCTCAGGACTCTAAACCCTCCATAGACCTACCATGTTCCGTGGTACCGCAGCCCATTTGCCGTCCTTGTCGAAATAATGACTGCAGTACTCGATGTCAGATGGGTTGCGTGACAAGGCTTGAAATTGCTCTATTACTTGGCTGAGATAGTCGTTGATAGGCTCTAACGGGTCCCATCGTGGACAAGTTCTGACATTGGATGGGGGGGACTCATTCGTTGCGGTTGCTTTGCAATCAAACTGAAGGCATCGAGTCTTTGGAGACAAAGACCCGGGGATCACGCTAAAGAGATCGTTTAGGTTTTTCTTCCTACCCTATACTTCCAAACCCCGCAGAAAACTCCACTTGAAGGAGGGTTTTCCTACTGCCAAGGACTTCGCTACTACCTCTAGCAAGGTGCTGTCTACGGGTGACCATATCCCTACATCGAAGTGCCGTGTCAACATGGTCAAGAAAGGGCCACAACCGGCCCTTTTCTTGATTTTAACCCTATGGTCATGATCATAATGGACCGCTAGATCTTTACCCCAATTCAGTCTATCATGTAGGGGTCTAATGTCTACAAGCAGTCCCACAACATTCAAAACAATAACCTTTCTCTTCAACTCATCCGACACCTTTACTGCTAGATATTTTGACCCGCCCCTCACCTTCTTTTTCTTTGCAGGTGGACTTGCTTTCTCTGCTGGGCGCTTTCACTTTGCTGCTGGCTCCCCGTGCGTGTCTTCGTCATCCTGTTTGAACCAATTCCATCACCCTCGGTTACACAATTAGGTAGATCAAGAGGTCGTTAAATCATCGCAGGACCCATGTAATACTGTCATGACCCATTTGTGACTACGCTCTGTAATTCTGAACACGTTGTGACAGCAGTCTGTCATATTCTACTGCAATGTGACTACTCCCTATCATATTCTACTGTAATGTGACTACTCCTTGTCATATTCTACTGCAATGTGACTACTCCATGTCATATTGTACTGCAATGTGACTACTGTCAGTCATATTCTACTGCAATGTGGTTACAGAATTGAAGGAAACGGGACTTCACCTTCTCTTTTGTGGACGGATGGCGCTTGCTGCGCACGTGCTGATCCTCCAGGAGCTTCTCGGCCTCGCCCTTCCTCTTCTTCTTCGATGGCGCTCCGACTGTCATGGCAGCCTCGGATGGATTCGCTGGGCCAGTTTCACCCGAGTGCTCCGCCACCTCGAGCGTGCCCCCTCCGGAAGGACCCGGTGGAGGAGTTTCCCTGGAGCCACTAGGCTTCACCGAGTTCATGGTCCCCTGGTACCATACAATCCGGTGAAAGTCAGAAGTCATTCCCAAATATTTTATTTCGGGATTTTGCTACATTGCCAACCTCATATTCAAACTTCTCAGACAATACCAAAAATCTAATCTATGGAGTTTGAAACTCAAAGGCTACCAAGTCACTTACCTCTACTGCTGCAATGGCTTCCTCCTGGTTTGGCTTATGGACCCATTGCCCCTATATTGGGTCCACGATTGCCACCTCTGACCGTGGTTGGGCCACTATTGGTGGTTGGGACTCCTCCAACCCCGTGTTTTCCACTTGTGTTGATTCGTGTGATGTAACCAGCGGTTTGAGCATCCTTATCTCCATCAGTAGCTCCTTCAAAGTATTCCTCATGTCATCCATCTCCCCGGAGATGCCATCAAGGCGTTCGTCCATGGCAGCCCTCCAAGGTGCGGTACCTCGTGCACTCGACGGACCCCCCTAGAAGAGGACGTTGATGGCCGGCCTAATTTGCCTCGTGTTGCAAGCTCGGCCTCAACTTCCGATTGCCTTGGGGGGCGCTCTAACTCTGCTGCCTGTGATAGAAGAATCTGTGCACCCGTCAAACACACCCCCACAAGAGTCCAAATACCACCCTTTTGGACCGATACAAGGCAACATTGACAGTAGCTTTAAAATACGACGATACACAGTCATAGTGGTGACAGAAGGAAGTGCGGGATATGACTTTATACAGTCACTTCAGGTGACAAACATCACTGCCTGCACTCAGTCTACATAGAAATGTTACAGCCTGTAGTGACATTTGCGAAAAGAAAAAAAAAACAACTCAATTGTGTTGAGTGAGGGAGAGCTAGTTTAGAATCACTTATCTGTGAAGAAATTAAAAAAAGAAGAGAACAAATGAAAAATTAAACAATTAAAAATACCAAGTTCACAAGAAGAGAAAGCTAGAGAAGGTAAAGAATAAAAAATAAAAACAAACAAGTGAACGTTGATGAGTGAAGGAGAGCAAGCTCACCGAACACTTACCAGAAAAAAAAAAAAAAAAAAAAACAAATGGACGGATTGCTGCGACCAAGTTCACAAGAAGAGAATAATAGAAAAGGTAAGAAATAAGAAAAAAAGAAAACAAGTGGACGCTGATGAGTGAGGGAGAGAAGGTTCAGAATCACTTATAAGAAAGAAGAAAAGGAACAGAATTGAACAGAGGAACATTCGAGGGAGATCAAGTTCATAATCATTTATGAGATAAAGAAGGGAAAAAAAACAAACAGAACTGAACAAAGGAACAAGTGAGAAAGATGAAGTTCATGATCACTTGTAAGAAAAAAAAAAGGGAACATAACTGAACAAATGAACAAGTGAGGGAGAGCAAGTTCAGGATCATTTATAAGGGGAAATAAAAAAAGAACACAACTGAACAAAGGAACATTCGAGGGAGATCAAGTTCAGAATCATTTATGAGAAAAAAAGGGAAAAAAAACAAATAGAACTGAATAAAGGAACAAGTGAGAAAGATGAAGTTCAGGATCACTTGTAAGAAAAAAAAAGGGAACAGAACTGAACAGATGAACAAGTGAGGGAGAGCAAGTTTAGAATCACTCTTAAGAAAAAAATAAGGAAAAAAAGGACAGAACTGAACAGGTGAATAAGTTAGGGAGAGCTAGGAGCAAATTACTTAGCAGACGCGATCGCACTTCTCCCTCAGACTGCCTAGCGTGCGAAACGTTGTGCACAACCTTGCGCACGCCCATCATACGCTCAGCCTCCGCCTTCTTGTCCTCCCTCGCTATCAGTTTCTTGAAGTTCTCCACGTGCTCCTGCCTCACGTACCCCGGAAGAGGCTTGCCGTCATCAATGAGTCGCTTCATGTTGGACCTCCTCGTCCGCATTTGCGAACGGAGTTCTGAGAAGAAGACATCCTCGGGAACGTCGCGTAGTCCCCCTCGATATTCGTATTGCGCAGCCATCTTGTCCTTGATTGCGATCAAGAGGGGGCGAGGATGCTTGAAATCGTCGATGCTCTAGTCCAAGTCACGGAAATAGCCACGCAACTTTGTGAGCCAATCCGACCTGTGTGCACCCATCGGTTCACCTGCATTGGTAACTTCAACCCATAATCCACTGTCAAGACCACCGCCTCTCTTCACTTGCCGCCTGAAAGTTTTCAACTTGGACTGCCGGCGTGGGGAGGCACCGGAGGCTCCAACGTTCCGCAATTCCTCGCGCAAGTCAATCGAATCTCCACCTTGCTCAGCCATACGCCTCAGTACTTTTAGTTCCCTCAGTTCGATCTCATCGAACAGTCGGGTGTCCCGCTTGACCCCAACATCATGTACTTCCTCCTCGCTGAACTCATCTTTACCGGCCTCCTTGTCGTCCTCCTCCTCCTCGTCATCGATCTGAGTTTCTTGCAAGCTTGGTGACAGAAGCTCCTCCTCAACCGCAGTGCTGCTGCTCCCCCTCTTCCTAAATGAAGATTTCCTCTTCATCTTCCGATATTGCTGATCCTTCCATGACCTGGGCTTATCTGAAGCGTCACGGCCCCCCTAAAACAAACAAGTACAGTGTGAGGGAATGCTATGTTATGTTGCATTTATGCAAGTAAACCCAACTTAAAGATATGACGAAAAGCTCAAACCTAGAACCTAATTGTGCAAAACAAAACGTACTTCAAAAGGACCACAACCACCCATGCTCAAGATGACTTCAGTGTCGTTCACAAAACCGTGATTTCAGCTAGTTGTATCTGAAGATTTGTACAATCATATGTACAAAAGTATGACTCATAGCAGTCATATTTGAGAATAATCGTTGTCATGTTGACAAAAACATGACTCAGAGCAGTCATATGTACGCAAAGAAAGTAAGCACATATCATTGTAACCACCTAAGTATCTTACCTGTGAAGTATCCCCTCATCAAAACGGACGCAAACCTACCTTGAAAATGCCCTGGCTCGGTTATGAAAATGCAGAAGCTTGAAAATAAAGGCGTGGGAAATAGCTTCAGAGGCACACAATTCAAGAGCGGGGAAATCAAACCATTACGAACATGCTAACACTCCTAGAAACAAGCTTGCAAGACATACCTATGAGAAAGAGATTCAAGAAACAACGATTAAGACCTTGGAAATAGATAGACTGTCCATGTATGAAGAAGCAAAACCAGCAAAGAACTGAGCACGGGGTGACAGTAGATCAGAAATTCTTGCCTTTATTCGTTTTATTGTCAACTGCTCTTCCTTGTGCTCATCCTCGGTGTCTTCGTCATCGCCTTCTTCTTCTTTGCTGAGGAGCCTCCTCTGCGTTTGTCGTGTGCGTATTGGCTTGGCGCTGGTAGGCTCTTGCAAGGGCACGTTACAACTGCTCTCAACAACATCCCCAAACTCAATGGATATCATTTCCACTACTGGCAACGTAATTGCCAGGAAACATGCAATTGCGCGGAACACTTCAATTTGCTTCTCATCCAGCATATTAGCAACATCTCTTATCATTTTACAAACAGAATTATCCATACCTTAGAAAAAAAATTAAAAAATACTGCAATATAACAATGGCAGCAAAAAATGACTCCAGAGAGTCTCTATGTCTGTAGCGTGAGACTCCAAGGACTCAATGGAGTCACTGCATCACGCAGTAGAGTGACTTTGGCAACTT
This sequence comes from Bryoerythrophyllum caledonicum, assembly GCA_963971425.1. Classification (NCBI taxonomy): domain Eukaryota; kingdom Viridiplantae; phylum Streptophyta; class Bryopsida; order Pottiales; family Pottiaceae; genus Bryoerythrophyllum; species Bryoerythrophyllum caledonicum. The sequence goes on along the minus strand of OZ020514.1, from coordinate 61,399,630 downwards.
TACCTCGTCGGATGACAACCAATATGACTACAAATCGTAACCCCCTCTAGCACAACCCCAACATCTCTTAGGGTTTGGAGCTGCAGCATGCAAGAGAATTGCGCCAAACCCTAACTGGCTCTTTTACAGGAATTCTAGCGCGTCCCGAAGTCTACAGCTACAAAGCTGTAGTTTTCTCTTGCCTCCAGCTCCTCCGTGTGCCTCCCCTTGATGAGTACGTCTGCTCAGTCCCGTTCTAAATCCGATCTACCTCCAGCATCTGAGAGTTCTGTCGCTTGAAACCCTAGCTGGTTCCGGTGGTCACTAGGAAGGAGATCTGTGCCCAATTTCCACAGCGCCTCAAGCAACCCTAACAAGAGTTCCTTGCTAACCTGGAGCCTTTGCTAGCAATGTCTTCTCGGCTTCTAGTTGATGAGAACCGCTGCACCAACCTCTAACACTACAGCTCTGCTGTTCTAGAGCCGATGCCGCTGCAGCCCCTCCTCGAAACCCTAACCGACTCTGGTGTTGTAGCTGATGGGCTTCTACAGCCGATTTCTAGCGCGTCCATGCTGCGTCCTACAAACCCTGGCGACACTCTCCACTTGATCCGAGGCGTAGGTGACTCAGACCCAACAATCACGCAGGATCAGGTAAACACTCACCTCCTATCTTTTGGCCGTTTGAAGGTTTTGTCCTCGAGAGCAGGCAACCCCAAACTCTTCAGCACTTGCGAGTTTTCCGCAATCTTCTTGCTCCTCTGTCACTCGTATGGTGAGGGTGAAGGCGCCATGATGCCCAGTCGATTCTCCGTGCGCCTGGATGCGTTGGGGTGATTCGTGCGGCAGTCCCCTCTACCGTACGAAGGCCTGGCGCTTGGGCTCTATCGAGCGCCGTGCTGGACACGGCGGCTTGGTCAACCCCGCCACGTGTCCTCCCTTCGACGTGTGTGTATATATGACTTTGTGTGCTTAGATGACTAAGTGTAGTGATACATCTGACGTTGATAAGTTATACAACAAACTGAAGTCAATTGTAGGACGCCCTGTAGTCATTTGCATGACTCTATAGTCTTGGTTAAAATATCAGAAGTTTGGTACATCAATTTCTGTAAGTAGAATTCATTTCTAAATGAAATCACTTAGGCTAACAAATCACTGAGGAATAAGAAACAAAATTAGCCTGTGTTGTTTTCTTATCACAACAGGAAGCCCGAGATTATTGATGGCACCCCCCCTTTTCTGTGTTTGAATATACTCTGTTGTATATGCCTTAGGGCACCATGTCACCCTACATCTGTGCTTGAGTTTTTTCATAGGATGGAAGGAGGGGAACATGAGCGCTTGAAGCATCTCCAATTATGGCAAGACAAAGAGATCCAAGCTGACTCCAGGGGATTGACAAAGTACCCATGCCCATGCATGGAATGTGCAGGAGGAAAAGTCCTCGATTGAGCCACGATTCGGAAGCATCTTGCACTCGAAAGAGGGACCCTGTTTTCTCAGCATCGATCTTGGTAAGTGATTTCAACCACACATTCCTCAGGAAGCAAAGTTGCTTGGTTGTGCGTAGGGTGATATTGTTTAAAAAATCTGTATCAATGAAATATGTAGGCCCGGTGGAGACCAATAGTAAGAGCCGCAAGTTTGACATCGCTGAAGATGTTTCTCAGCCAAACACAATCCCCCGATAGCGCCAAGCCCACAGTGACCAACATGCGAGTTACTAGATTGCAAAAGTGGCGGTCAGATGTGTATGATGGACAATGGTGCGACGCGCCCATTCCAAGACTGACTTCATTCGTGTTTTGGAAAAGAGATTGGCAAGTGAGAGTGTCAAAATACCGCTTCATGGATTGGGGTCTCTTTGCAATGCAACCTGCCAAAGAGGGAGAAGAACTCCTTCCCTTTGTAGGACCACAATACACATTAGCGGAGTACACGATCCTGAGGAAGGCTCAACCCCGAATGAAATCGTATGTAATGCGCATAGAGTCCAACCTGTACATTGACGGAGATGTAGAGAAAGGCAATGTTGCTCGATACATTAATAGTTCGGAAGGGCGCTCCGAAATAGGTAATGTTGTCTGGGAGTATCGCATGATGCCCAAACCATGGACACCGACGAGTGGGGATATGTAATTACCATAGCATCAAGGGACATTATGGCTGGAGAAGAACTCTATGCGCATTACCCTGTAAATCCGAGCTCAATATGGTAAATGACTAAATTCCAAAACATTCTAGATGCGACTTAAACACCACGAAAACAGTCAGTGTCTGTCTCCGTACTATGAGTAGTGTCTTTAATGTTCTTTCCAAACTGAGAGCAGGCACTTACTGCTTATCACTGTGAAGTGTGAACATGTACTTATTGTCCAAAATGACTACAGATAGTTAGTGCTTATCAGTATAATGTGACTACTGTCAGTCACTTGTTTTCAAATTGACTACAAGCAGTCACTACTTAACACTGTACTACAACGCCACCTAGTCATATGTTGCGTAACATGTCTGCCATGAGATCCTACATTTAGACAATGGATTTTGGAATGTCACATCCATTGTGTTGTCCTTGGAACTGCAGGATGATTACAGCCCCTTGAACTTGACCCCGACTACACCAAGCACTGGGCAAAGTAGTAAGCCCCCTTCCAGTCCCAGCATTGACGACACAGAAGCCGGGGAGGTAGAGTGGGTACGCATGGTGGCAGAGTGCTTCAACAAGTACGACAATGTTCACTTAGAGAGGGGCATGACCAACCCTTCTATACATGAAGGAGGTGATCTTGAATTCAATGAAATGGCACCGGTCGGGGACGATGGCTTGCCAGAAAGTTACGACGAAGAGAGCGTTGACAGAATGGAAGACAATAACGACCCTATGGAGTCAAGTGGGACAACTATGAGCGTCGAGGACCCTAATGGCGCAGACTTGGATGCCCTTTTACGTGAAGCGAAGACTCCGCTTTATGCGGGGAGCTCCTCCAACCGTCTCAACTCCATACTTACGTTACTTAACTGTTGCACCAGTTTTGGAGTATCCAACGGCTTTGTGGACGAGTTGCTGAAGTTATTGCAGGAGTCGATATTGCCCAAAGACAACACACTTCCGAAAGCCTTCTATGAAGCGAAGCGTGTGTTGATAAAATTGGGGTTGTCCTACAACGCCATACATGCGTGTAGAGATGGGTGTTGTTTATTCCGGAAAGAATTGGAGGAAGCAACGGAGTGCCCAGTATGCCACAAATCTCGGTACGTAGACAACTCCAAACGGATACCCTACAAAGTGTTAAGACATTTTCCTTTGATCCCCCGTTTGCAAAGAATCTATAGTTGCGGACGGCTTGCTGAGCTCATGAAGTGGCATGTGGACGGACATAGCAAGGATAAGGTGATGAGATCTGTGGTTGACTCAAAGGCATGGAATCACGTGAATAGTAGATGGCCGGAGTTTGCGAAAGACGGACGTAACGTTAGGCTAGGCTTGGCACTAGATGGGGTGAACCCATTCCGGAACCAAAGCCTTAGCCATTCCACGTGGCTTGTAGTGATGCTGAACTACAATCTTCCCCCTTGGCTCGTGACCAAGAACTTCTTTTTGATACTTACACTACTAATACCCGGAAAAGAAAGTGTGACAGACGAGAATGTGGATGTTTACCTCACACCATTAGTGGAAGAGCTGAAAGAGCTATGGGAAGGGACCGACTGCGTGGATGGATCGCATTCAAATTCCGGTGACAGAGCATTCAAGCTCCGAGGTGTGCTACTGTGGACAGTGAACGATTTTCCGGTATACGGATTGATTTCTGGCCAAGTCACGAAAGGACACAAGGCATGTCCCGTGTGTGGCCCCAATGTAGTTACTCGGTGCTCAAAAGCATTGAAGAAGAATGTATACCTTGGGCATAGACAACAGCTGTCGATGGCGCACCTATGGAGGCGGCAAAAGGCAAATTTTGATGGACATCCCGACATGAGACCTCCGCCTCGGAGGATGACCGGTCGAGAGCACTTGGCATTTGCGAATGCTCGAGAAGAGTGGAGGAGCAAGATCCATGCAAACGAAGGTCGACAAACTTCGGACCCCGTACACAAACACGGCATGAAAAGGAGAGCTTGTCTATTTGACCTTCTCTACTGGAAAGTAAGTGTATCACACGCATTCTTGTACACTGTAATGACTCTAGAAAGAGATACTGTCATTCATGGACGCTGAATTCAGACTGTTTGAATGCATTGATGTGTGTGTATAGATGACTGTGCATAGTTCAACTTTGAATTTTAGAATCCATTTTATGATTGAATGTTGTCATGCGACACGGAATGTGACAACACGGAGGGTTGGTTGTCAAGATGGAATCTAATACGTGACTCTCTGGAGTCACTTTATAGGATCTTCTCATCCGACACACGTTGGATGTCATGCATTGTGAAAAGAACATTGCTGAAAATATAATGAAGACAATATTTGGAGAGAAGGACACACTAGGGGTTCGTCTTCATATGAAAGAAGCGGGTATACGGAGACATCTATGGCCCGTAAGCGGGAGAAAACAGGGCAGCGTGCTCTTACCTCGATCATCATACGTTTTTACAAAAGAACGTGAGGTCTTTGTAGACCAACTGAGATCCTTGCAAACCCCATCTAAGTACGTTGGGTCGCTGAAGAAGCGTGTGAATCCGGATGGGCAAATCAAAGGCCTTAAATCACATGACTACCATGTCCTCCTCCAGGAAGTGCTGCCGCTGTGTGTGCGCACGACATTGGCAAAGGAAGTTCGGACGGCAATAATAATGTTCAGCCGAGTATTCCGGAGGATTTGTGCAAGGACCATCGATCCCAAGGAGATAGAAGATATGAGGAGCGAAGCAGTCATCGCATTATGCATGTTGGAGAAGGAATTCCCACCGTCATTCTTTGACATTATGAGCCATTTGGTGTTGCACATTGTGGAGGAAGTGGAGATCTATGATCCCGTTCATACACGATGGATGTACCCTATTGAGAGATATTTGAAGACACTCTAAGGCTACGTTCAAAATCAAGCTAGACCAAAAGGTAGCATGGCTGAAGGCTATGCTATAGTTGAGGCATTGGGGTTCTGCACCGAGTACATGCAAGAGTATAAGACTACTACTCGAAGAGTGTGGGACGATAAGGAAGACCCATCAATGTACGACGAGATCCTCGAAGGGGACGAGCGCCCTCGGTATCTAACACCAAACCTCCGACAATGGATTCATGAGTTCGTGGTTACCAACGCGGCACCATTGGAAGATTGGAGAAGGTGAGTTCACAACAGCTAACTCCACATTGAATATGAATGCAATTGCACACAACGTGACTACCCTCAGTGACGGCAATGACATCCGTGAACAGATAGTCAGTGCTTATCACTGTAATGTGACTACTGTCAGTCACTTGATTTCAAATTGACTACAAGCAGTCACTACTTAACATTGTACTACAACGCCACCTAGTCATATGTTGCGTAACATGTTTGTAGTCATAGTCGTTTCCAACATTTGTTTTTGGACCTTATAGTACGTTCTGAACTCCGAATAGTATGTGAAGATGTTCATCTCCATATGTAATCATCTTGTCTCACAGGAGGCACGAGGATGACATGGCACGTCGGGAATCGGAGCGTCACGAGTATAAGCGAGAGAGAAAGAAGGCTAGGGTAGTGTACCCTTCAGAGATGTGTGACGAATTATTCCACATATGGTTTCCAAAGGCTGTGATGCGGGCTCTAGAGGATGGGGAGGAGGTCCCCCAAGATGTAAAAGCCTTGATGCTACCCCCCTCAGACGTAGCGAAGGTATATCGCTCCATGAATGCATATGGAAAGCACCTCCGTGTCCGGAGTGCAGAGACGCATTTGACCACTACAGACTCGGGGGTAGCCGCAACCTTTCGACAACTTTGTTGCGCAAGTACGAAAGATACAAATCTCCGAGCTGCAGAGTTGGAGTACGTGGGTTGGGTGGAGGAAATACTTTCAGTGGACTATGGACAGTATGAGGTGGTGGTCCTGTATTGCAACTAGGTTGTTGCGAATATGCGAGGAGATGGCGCCACCATGAAGCGCGATGATTACGGTTTCACTACCGCAAACTTCCAGAGGTTGGTCCCATACTCTGCACAGTCATTTGCCTTCCCACTCCACATTGAACACGTTTACTTTGCACCAGATGTGGCAAAGAATGGATGGGAGGTTGTGATGCGCAGTCAACCACGAGGAGTTCGCACATTCTCAGACCATCAACTCACGGATGAAGTACGGTGCATATCATTGGGGAGAGCAAGCGATTTTCCAGGACTTCAAGCCACAAGCCTGGATCTGGATCTCACACCTTAAACACCTATTTTGAGCGATGCAGTGGAAGTATCCCCGGAGGTGGTAGCTAACGCATTAGCACGCCTCTAACAAGACGATACATCGGTAGCTAATTTGGACTATTGCGAGTGAGAGCAGGATTGACCGAGTCTTCGTTCCGTTGTCACACAGTTCTGTACATTCAACTCTATGTACAGTGCCCTCTAGTAAGTAAGGTAACCCCTGTGAAGTGTTGGTAGAAACACAGAAATGCAAAGGGAAAGCATGGTCAATGCTTCATCTAAAGTGGATGATGGATCAATTTTTTTGCATATATAGAAAGCTGTGGACATATTGAAGCATCTAAATTTGAATATATACAATTGTTACCATAAGTATGGGATGTAAATTGAACTAACTAACAACTACTACCAACGTGTGCTACCTCCTTTGGCATCAATAACAACCTTCATGCGTTTGGGCATGCTTGCAACCAAATCACTCAACATCTTCATTGGTATGCTCTCCCAAGCTGCATTCACTGTATCCCACATTTGAACTTTATTCTGCAGCCGGTTCATGCTTTGGAAGCGGTCTTTGCAAATCATCCAAAGATTTTCGATAGGTTTGAGATCAGGAGAGTTTGAGGGCCAGCTCAATGTCTTTAATCCATTGTCTTCCATCCAAGACTTTGTCACATTAGCAGTATGCACTGGTGTATTGTCCACCATCAAAGTCAAATGCTCATGGTTGGCGTGGTGGTAGAAATAAGGCAATAATCCCTGCTCACATACAACATCGACGAAGTCCACAGCAGTGCATTGTCCAGAAGGAATCAAGACCATATAACACTTGCTAAATGCAGTGAAAGCACCCCACACCATTATTGACATTCTTCCAGACTTGAATGTTGGTGCTAAACACTGTGAATCATATCTCTCCTGACTACTCCGCCATACTCAGATTTGACGTGAATTCTTACCTATTTCAAACGATGCCTCATCACTCCAAATAACTGAGCTCCACTCTCGAATTGTCCAATCCTTGTGAGCTTTTGCAAAGCACAACCTCTGCTCCTTGTGTCTTTGGTTCAAATAAGGCTTCTTGACTGCAATTCGACTACGAAGTCCAAGCTCATGCAATGCTTTCCGTACCATAGTTTGGCACAAGAATTGGCAAACTATGTGCAAGTTCTGAAAGATGCACACGACGACTCTTCTGAAGCTCATACTTGAGATGCCTTCGATCACGAGCCTGCAAATTTTGAGGCCGTCCGGACCTTTGTTCAATTTGTACTGAGCCCCTCTCGCGATATCTCTTCAGAACTAACGAAATAGTCTTCTTCGGTCTTCCAACACGACGTGAAATCTCGCTCAAAGACGATCCAGCCTTACTCATTCCTACAATACTCCATCGCTCTCCAATGTCAAGAAAGTGTCCTGCCATAGTGTTGTGTTGAATCAGTGCACAACTCAAACTCACTGAGCAGCTTTCTTCACAACTAACTGAAGCACCAAAATGAAGTTTTGCAACAAAATTTTCTAGGCATGTGCAACAATTTTAAGCTCAAAATCAAGGCAGCTAGTCAAATTCATCACATTGCAACAAGAAATCAATGAATTCATACTCACAAAGCTCATTAAAATACACAATTTCTTCTTAGGGCTCCATGTATTGCAACAGATGTCAATCGCTAAATTTATTAATGTATTTCATATAGTTGATTTTTTTTCAGCAAGTGAGTCATTGTGACATTCTTCAGCATGTTAGCTTCCTTAATCCACAATATCTTCTCCAGATCACCTTGCTAATTAAAGATAGGAGGTGCACTGTCTAAACATCCCCATGCAGAATTTCACAGGGGTTACCTTACTTACTAGAGGGCACTGTACATATCTATATATATATATATATATATTTGTATATTCATTTGTACTTGCTTCTGTAATCAGCTCCCTCATGTCTTGGCCACAGAGCTCACATTCAATTAAACCTCCCAAACCGATAACTTGCTCACTTCTCACGTTTGTTACCAACTACCAATTCATGAGGTCACTAGCACAACTATGAAACAGGCAATAATCCTTCCCCATATTTTCTGCTCACGTGGATTGTGACTCTATAGAGTTATATTTCTGCTGACGTGGCACTCTCACGTGGAATGTGACTACTGTCATATTTTTGGCTGACGTGGAATGTGACTCTGCGGTGTCATATTAAATGTCATTATGTCGCTGACGTGGAATATTAATGGTAGTCATATTTTTGGTTGCCGTGGATTATGACTGTGCTGAAAACTTAATAGTGCTAAAAAAATAATGAAAATAGAAGTGCTAAACTATTGAGATGATTCTTAAGCACTAATGAAGTCAAATAGTCTAGACTCCATCAAAATAAAATTTGATTCAAGATGAGAAGAAGATGATGCATGAAAAAGTATTGGTATACAATTATGAAACATAATACCTCAAAGAAGCTCATGTAGCCTTTGAGTGGACAGTTGAATTGTTGCCTCACACATTCAAGAGTGGCCAGGTACTCAACCCACAGGAAGAGACCACCAACAATAAACACTGCCAATCAATACAATAGTTAGTGCCAAAGCAAAAAAACATATAAAACCTCTCTTCCTCTACACCTCTGTCCCTCTATATATTCTTCTAAACTCCAACAATGCAGCCAACTCCAAGTACTCCTCTACACCTTTTACCTCCAACAATGCGGCCAAAGAAAGACAGAGAGAGTCCGAGGGCCCAAAAAATGAGGGGTGGTGGTTGACGCATTAGCACGCCTTAGAAAAAACGATTCATGTGTAATCAACATCGTCATGTCTTGGCCACGCAGCTCACATTCATTTAAAACTCCCATACCGATAACTTGCTCACCTCTTACGTTTATCACCAACTACCAATTCATGAGATCAATGACACAATTATGAAACCGGCACTAAACCTGCACCATATTCCTTCTTAATGTAAACTCCAGCCCCTTGCTCCCTCACTTAATCGAGGAAATCAATAATTTATTCATTAATTTATAAAATAATGCACATGCCCAATTCCTAATTACCTATCACGAATGAAAAACTACTCAGTTTCCCTCACAAATTCCATATATAAAAAGAATATCCTAAATTCTCATACTATGCAGTCATAGAGAGGGCCAATATACATATACACTGTCTCGGGCAGTGTTTATAATGTCGGGCAGCCCCAAAAAAAAATATATACGACTATAGGGAAAATGTGACTACAAAATATGACTGGGAGAAAAATATGACTGCCAAATATGACAGCACGTTTTCCGTGAACGTTCCTAGTCGTTCCCCTGCAAAGACATACGACCCTCCCACATACTTTATATGGTACATGTGGCAAATATGACAGCAAAATATGACTGCCAGTCACATTCTTAATTTTGACCGTCACGGACAAAAATGTGACTCGCAGCATGTGACTGCCGGTAGTCACCTGTCACCCCCAGTCATATTGTCCCAGTCATAAAGTTCCCGGTTTGTGGTAGTGTTCGTCTCCAGAGATACAGTCATTGCCTGGAAGCCGTAATTTTATTCGACTCCAGAATTAAGATGATGTAATTGCTTGGCGTGTGCATCCGTACTGTTGACAGGCATTTGCAACTGTATCTCTCTGCCAATCCCGCCAATATTCCGTACGGCAGGTGTTTCATTTAAGACAACAAAAGCCAAATGGAGATCTCCGGTTGTTCATGCTGTGCTTGTCTGGATTCTACCAAGCTCGATTGCTAACCACGATTGCTCCCCTTGAATCCAGTGGTTGTCATTTTCTTCTAACGTACGATATCCAGAGATCTCCGGCTACTCTAGTGTGGAATGTTCATCAAAAGTTTGCTCGACAACTTGGTTATGATTAACCGGAGATCTCCGATTAGATACAAATGGAACTTTATCTCCACCCTTATCTTCCTTATTTAAACAACAAGTCGTCGTTGTTGATCATTCTCCACTCAGCCGGAGATCTCCGGCTAGCCCAACCTTCGATATTGACCTTGGTCATCTAGTTGGTATCCACATCCACTCATTCTCTCATTGAGGGCATTTGCCACCAGCCAAGCATCCACCGATGCAGCACGGAAGTATATCTGAGTCAGATTCGTGGGAGCGTGTCGCGGACGACCTTGCCATGGTCGCAGCTCAGTGCCCCGATTTTGGACATGTGAATTACACGGAAGACAATGATCCATCCCAAGAGTCTACTGGAAGGTTGGAGGTTCTGTGGTCAGGAATGTCCGTGAACCTTATGAGGCCGGGTTCAGGCAAATTTGGAGAAGCGTCCATTGTTGAGGTTCACCCAATGGGACAATGGCTTGGAGTTGACATACCAGTCGGTTCCAGTGAGTTCGTATTACTTAGACCAACGGCCATAACGTCCATGGCAGAAGAATTACCACTCATTCCCTTGCAACGCGAAGACGATTCACTTGTTCATACACTCCAGCGGACCGTCTTGTGGAGAAGGGCGGATGTCATGATTCCATCCGGAGACCTCCAGTCGGACGATTCCCCATTTGTACCACGAGAGCGTTGGGTTGGACTTGAAGTGCAGCGGTTGGACGGAAATGGGTTGGTGCTCTGTTCTGGGAGAATCATGGCCGCGTTACCAGCGGATTATTTCCAAAGTGGTTGCTTGGGAGAAGATAATATTGGTGTATTTGTCCTCGACGTTTTTGTGGGGGACACGGAGAGAATTATGAGTCATGAATCGTGGCCCATTCTTGAATGTTGTTTTCCTTCCGGCGGTCTTTGAAAAGCAGAATTGATCATTTCGCATCCCTGCCTTTACAACGTGATTTTGATGCTCATTTGGGGGGTTGTGCGAAGGAGCCTTAACGCTACATTTCCCAACAACAATACCTTAACAAGAAGGAATCCCTGTACACCAAGAGGACTACCGATGACGAAATTTGCAAAGTCAGCTCGGAAAGGTGCTGTCCCAAATATTGCTGCCAATATTTTCAACAATCCGGGAATCTTTCTGTTAGACAAAAATTCTTGGTAGGCGGGCAGTTTCATTGTATTGATGGGGACCTGGAGAGAAAGTACGTCACGCTCTTGGGAACGGAGGTCTGCTCTGTTGCATGGTACACGATCCATGGAATTTGGAAGTCCACATTTCACACCTATATGGGACAATTCAGTAGAGGAATCATCTATGCTACTCACGGTAACAAGGGCATCAAGTACCCACGGCTTGCTACTATATAAGCGATGGGGTCAATGACGTCCATTACTAATGACAACGCGGACCAAATGCCTCACCAAATGCGGAGTGTCGGCAATGGTCGGATTGACACTCTCAAGTATCTTCCTGCGGGAAACAACTGAAAGCAAATTCGAGCTAGTGTCAATGATGTACATTATCAATCCCTGCATATTGCTATGAACTTGTACTTTCCTTCCTCAGTCGACCAAAGTCGTATTTCTGAACCGGAGATCTCCGGTTGGGTCATCGCCGACATGCATTGACCTTCATTTGATTTACTCTGTACTTCGCACTATCTTTTGGATTGTTCTTCAGAAAGTCTCCTCTCAATAAGTTATTGTTTCATTTTGCAAACAAACAACTCCTACGGTCTCCCTCCCGTAAGTCAGTCCACAGTTAGCAGGGTCAAAAAGGAATTCTTTGGGAATGTTGTTATCAAGCCATCTGAAAGCACCTTCGCAAAATGCAGTACTTGCGATGAGTTTAATCAATTCTTACTGACGACTCCAAAGGGAATGCTCGCGTACGAGCTATTCTATAGCAACAAGCAGGCTCACTTGAATCACCAACAATCATGCTAGAAGCTTTACGCAACATAGAGAGAGGAGTCAAAGGCAAAGCCGCTGACCTTCCTTTGCGTCATTCACTACAAGATGGACACTGCAAAGACGACCCGTCCACGCACGTAGAGGACTACTAAGGCGACATGTGGTCTTGGACAGCTTCCCATGAATGTCAACGGAATGGTGGCACACGTTCATGTTGACGGAGCGTATGCTCACTATGCTCATGCTTTATGGCAAAGATTGAAACGCCATCTCTTTAGCAAAAATTCTTAGGCGGCTTGAGGGAGCACCATTACATGAGAAGCGCATGCTCTTTGAGTACCCACCTCCAAACTCAATGTTTACGGCGCTCATAAGGGGGAAGAGCAGGTGCGTCAACGCTTTAGAGCCCGTGGAGCCGAGTGCTTTTAGGGAACAAAAATCGTTGCCATCAAAATTGTTTCTGTAGCTCGACAACTCAGCGAAGGACAAGAAGAACCAATACTTGATGGCATTCTTATCATAGCTAACCGCTTGAGGTGTTTTCAAGGAGATTCATGATGGCTTCTTGGTGGTCGGACATATGCATGAAGATATTGATGCTTACTTTACTCATCTATCAAAAGAACTCAAGAAAAGCAATACATATATTCTAGCGAATCTCATAAAGGCATTCATGAAGTCACTGAAACTAGCCTTCATGCCGGAGTTATCGAAGAGGTGGCCGACTTTAAATTGTACGTCGATAGCTACCTATGCAGTGGGGCGGCACGTCTGGTGGGACTAAGTGATATGCATCTTTTCAAGTTCTACGTTGACAATGACGGTGTTCCGGTCATGAAGTTCAATAAATCTGCCATTGACGCAGAGTGGTTACCCATTAACAGAGAGCCGATAAAACTCTGAAAGGTAGATGACTGCGGACGTCCCCAGCTTCCAATAGGATCTTCCAAACCCATCCCTTTCAAGCCCATGTGGGGTAATGAGGAGAAAAACCCGATCGGAAACCAAGATGTTGCCAGAGACAAGGCCAGAAAAGCGACGGAGAACAAAAACTTCATAAAGACGGGGCTTCGGAAGTACGTGGACTACTAGACATCCGGAATGTCTAAGTGCGCAAGGTAAGCACACTCCATCCGCCAATACCTGCAGTACTTTAAGGATGTCATCGACGAGCTTGATAAGCCACTTCCTCAGACGCCCTCCGAACTCAAAGAGGGATTCTGGCATGCCCATGATTGGAGAGGCCCTCATGAGGGAGGTAAAAATCCGCTAGGATCGCTTCCACAACCATTGGATGTTACTCCCGAAGATGAGGTTCTCGAGTCTTATTGCGGACCCGCCAATAAAGCCCTGAAGTCCACTTTTAATCCTTGGCGTGACATTCGTCATGGGTCCAGGGTTTTAGTACGACCTAGTGATCCAGACATCTATCCAATCTAGCAGGGAAGAGCAGTTTCGGACGTCGTCACGAATGAGGGTAATGCCAACCACGGAAAATTTCGTTAGGGACGTTTACAATGTCTGGTTGGTTGAGCGTAAGAGACCTCTAGGTAGGAGCTCCCGTTTGTACGACAATTCCTCAAGGAATACACGTCCAACAATGTCTAGGAATGCAGATATCCACATGACCCCTCATTCCATTAACGCAGTTGCGAGCAATAGTTGTTGCACTAAAAACTATGTTCAACACTACCCTAGAGTTAGAATAAAAGTCCTCCGGACGCGCTTGTACAGTGAACCCATCGTGCAGTTCGGAAATCATATCAAACTCAACGTTCACAAACAGTTTCATAGAAACGCTGCGGGTAGGAAGGTAGTGATCCTAGAGGGTGTGGACGTTTGTGCCCATGCCTGGATGAAAATCATGGGTGTAAGTTTGAGTACTTTCTATCGAAATGTGAAGGACGTTGCCGCTGGTCATCCTGCTCAACACCACGGGAATACCAATTTGCATAAGCCTAGAGGTCATACGGTTGTGGCTACTGCCGCTCTTGGAGCCATCCTCGATAGACATGCGGACCACATGCCTCACAAGTCTCGTGTTCTCCCATCTGACACGAAGACTGTGGCGAAGGTCCTTCCGGCAAGTTTTAAGTGGAAGGATCAGATACCGCTTCTTGATGATCATCTCGTTGATTGTAGATTGCCGCCAATCTCAACCTCAAACTTGAATAAGATTCGGCGAGTGAGCTTCCCTCAGTACTATGCCAAGAAAGGTGGAGACAACTTTGCCCGTTGTTCTACGTTTGACAAATACCAGAATTGAAAGAAGCTTACTCAACCTGGAACACAAGCATCACCGCTATGGCAAAAGAAGATGCAGGTTCACATGGATTCTGCTTTCGCACATCGGGACTTGTACTACTTGAACCAATTTCGATCAAAGTCATCGCCCTAGGACGTTCAAACCATCATGCATGATAAGATGGATCACTCAAAGACCGCCTCCCCAATTTTTTCACATAAAACAAAGCACTTAGATGGGCTTTTGAAGTTGCCTCTTGCAGCGACAGGCATGCTTGCCCATGATCATGTGGACCAGCGTTACGCCCATTATGGCCTTGATTTATACTCCCACGATGCCAATTACACGGTCGGGTCGTTCGCAAAACTATTGCGTGACCTGGAGGCGCCTCCGAAATCATCGTCCCGCCAACTCTTTCCGGAATCTAGTTCTCATCCATTGTATGCGGCGGTATTACGGGGTGCAAAGATGTGTTTGTATCCATTACGACTGATTCCAGATATCCCTGTTCTAGGGAGGCCTTTGCCTCCAATATTGAACGTGCAAATGGACAATGCTGTTGGTGATAACATAAATAGATTTGTTTTCTGTTTTTGGTCTCTCCTTGTTGCAAAACGCATCTTCCGCGAGGTATATATTAATTTCATGCTAGTTGGTCATACACATAATGATATAGATGCATTATTTGGACGTTGGAGTATGACACTGAGGAAGGAGAGTTTTCCAACCATTCCTTTGCTCATGAGGTCGTTCATAAAAAATGAGAGTGTTCCCACAATCCCGCATCTCATCCAAGAGGTTCCTGACTTTAAGAAGTTTATTGGGGATATGATTGCGGACAGCGATGAAGCTTTGCAGGATCATACAAAGACTCATCAGTTCAAGTTTTATGTGGACTCAAGTGGTTGTCCGGTAATTAAGTATAAAATCCTTTGTCATGATGAGGATTGGCTTCCTAAGGGAGGAGAAGGTAGTGGCATCAAAATGTGGAAGGAGGATTCTGAAGGGAGAACTTTATGGCCTCGCTGAGAACGTGATGCATTGAAGCATTCTACGATGGGGCATCTCCTTGAGGTGGTGAAGGGACTTTTAGGATTCATCGATCAGTGGGAGCAATCATCGCGGAAGTCTGTTGAAGCCAGATCGTGTTTTGATTCGCTATCGTACTATTAGCACGACGTTAGAGATGCTCTGATTCTTCCAATGGATACACCGATATCATTGGAAGATGGCTTTTGGCCAACGACGCGAATTTCCCATGCCATTGAAGATGAGTTCTCAGCGGAGGGTGAGGTTCGTGAGGAATACCGTGAAGATGAGCATTTTGTTGGCCAGAGACGCGATCGTCCACCTCCTTCTTTTAGAGTTGGTCGTGATCATTTTGCTGGATATTTTGTTGCATTGTGGCCTTGTGATGGAGACGAGCGTTCGTTATGGCTTGCTCAAGCAATTTCAGATCCTAACTCAAACCCAGATATGCCAAATACTGTCCGTATCCAATTCTACTGCCCTATATCGCGCGATCGAGATGTTGTGAAGTTCTATAAAGATTGGGATACAGATTGCAACCTTTGTTGGACAATTAAAAAGGGGATAGCCATAACGTGGGAGAGTACCGATTCAATCTTGACAGCATGGAAACCTAGGTCTTCAAAGAGGGATGGAGGTCATGTGCAAGATTCAACTACAAAAAAATTTGAAGGGTCAAGTAGCGATTATCAAGGCCTCTTTGGAAGCACTTGTCAGGTCCGAATCGTAATAGATTTAGATAAATGGACTTTCTTTTTCCTAGATTTTGGATCTTGATGAGTGATACTTCATGTAGTATGGTTAGATCCATTGGTGCTGAGATTATAGATATTTGTATTCGATTACACTCTGTATGACTATATCTAATGCCAATAATTGCTATGAAATATTCTCCCCATTGTTTTTTCGTATCAACGGTAATTTGCAGTATGTTTTTGTTTCTTTTTTGAAATAACAATGTGATAAATTGCTTCTAATCTTGAAACCAATAACACCAGTAACTGCCTTCATGATAAATGATAGAAAGTAAATGCTGGTTCACACTTTAGCACTAGCAGAGGGTGAATTGAGCGGGATCAAGGAGCCTCCCCTCTCTCTTGAATTTGATTCACTATCCTCTTGTTGCATGTGGAGGAAGAAACCCTAATTTTACTAGTTACAACAAACACGCGGAAGCGCTGCCCAAATTACAATAGAATTAGAGTTTTCATCAACCTAAAAACACCGGTTTTAATATATATAAGGAGTTAAACGCAATTGTAAGGATATGTATGGTAGGGTGTGAGTAGGATTCCTTTGTGTGAATGTGCATGACATGCATGTGATGTATGGTACATGGTTTTAAATAAACGTATGAGTTGAGTGTTGCACTGTTGGTCGCTTGGCTATGAGTCCGAGGTTCAATCGGGGGGGTAATTGAATGTTGCCATTGCGTTAAGCACAAAAAAATAGTAAGGAAAGAAAAAAAAAACATAAATAACGAAATTATAACCAATGAGATAATGGGGACATGAATTATGGTATCAAGAAAGAAGGTCTGTCTGCTGTCAGCTGTTGTCAGGGTCGTACTTTGGTCTAAACTCGGTCTTAGAGGATTTAATCAAGTTCACAAGGCCGAGTTGAACCCATCTAAGCCAAAAAGTGTGGAAAACGGAGCCCTAGTGCAAAACTTGTGTGTGTTTGAAGTTCGAGACCAACTTAAGGCTGAATTTAGTCATCACAACGCCATTTGTTCACTAAAATCTCAAGTAACCACAACCTAAACCGCTATGTCCCGTACGTGGCATGTATGGTTAGTTTCAATGGTGGTTGCACACGAGGTTGTATCCCGATTTTAGGGTCTTATGTTCAAAATAAGCCACCCTTTAGGGGGCGGTTTATTTGGCTCACATGAGTGCAGCCTTGTTAGCGTGAAAAGATATTGTAAGAAACAATGCTGCCAATTATTTCGTTGGGAAGACAGCCGCAAGATTTTAAGGAAGTACTACGCGTCAAGCTTCGAACAACGACGCGAAATGGCCTATGCTGTTGTAGACTAGCTTCACCAAATTCCTAGATTCCAAAAATTATACATCACCCTTATGGATGTCGATGTTTGTGAAGTCGTTTGGTACAACATTCACGGCGTGTCGAAGTTCGCATACTACAACTATAAATATGATTCAAAGATCGGTCGCGTGAATGGCAGCCACGGTAACGCAGGCATTATGCGACCCACGCC
Source organism: Bryoerythrophyllum caledonicum (assembly GCA_963971425.1). Classification (NCBI taxonomy): domain Eukaryota; kingdom Viridiplantae; phylum Streptophyta; class Bryopsida; order Pottiales; family Pottiaceae; genus Bryoerythrophyllum; species Bryoerythrophyllum caledonicum. The sequence goes on along the minus strand of OZ020514.1, from coordinate 61,382,043 downwards.
TCACATCGTTCAGGCTCGTGGTACCATATCCTGCATTATCAACGACAGTTCGGACTAGATGCCAAATGAGTTCCGTATCATCGGAAACAATAGGGTCGCCGCGTTGAAGGTCCTTCCTGCGGCTATGAATTGGAATCACTTACGTGACATGGCCAACTTTGTAAGTATTGTCATCACTATCGCCTATCTTTGTATTTAGCATGGTTTGTCTTCTCTGTCGCTTTAGCAAGCTCCGTAGGCGACCCGCCGACAGAACTCATTCATTGCCTACTGGGCATACCTTTGACACCATCGTATTTTTGTATTTCTAAATGATCCTTGAAAATGTCTCAACCAGGTAAACGTCAAATGCATTACTGAGCCGATTTTGCAATGTGCGGTGAGTAACATGAAGACGAGGTTCTTTAGGAATGTAGAAGTAAAGTCTGTGGTCAACAACTTCTCCAGATGCACGGAGTGCGACTTCCTGGTCGAGTTTATCGCAAAATATCCTCGCGGGTCAGACGAGTGGCAAGGACTCACGGGTGACAGAAACATGCACCTAAATCAAAGGGCATGCACAAATGATTATTCCGGCTAGTCGGCTCAGTCTATTCAGTACCCGTCTGAGTTCCTTTGCATAATTCATGACAAGATGGATACCTCCAAGACGGCCATTCCTAGAATGTAGAGGATTACCAAGGCCACCGCCGGGCTCGGTTAGATTCTGATTTCATGTACCGGCATGCTTACTCATGGACACGGCAACGGTGCCTACCCTCATTACTCGACGTCGTTATGGCTGGGGAACTCAAATTTCACCATCTCTTCACTCTGCAGTGTTCTTAGAGCAATAGAGAGGCGCTCCGTGCAAGAGTCCAAGGAGCTTTTCACATGTCCACCCCTGAATCCTTTCTTTGATGCTCTACTTCATGGGAAGTCCAAATGTATGTCCTTGATTCCAGAAACTAAATGAGATCCGTTCCCGCATGCTCCTCCCGGTAGACCGCAAGTCCCGCTTCCTCGAAAGTTGTTTCTCTAGCTTGATAACTCTGCCAAGGATAACATGAATTGGTTCCTCATGGCATTTTGCTCGCTTCTTACAGCTAGGAAAATTTTCAAGGAGGTTACTGTGGGATTCTTGAATGTTGGCCACACTCATGAGGATATTGACGTACGTTTTAGTTATCTTTTGAAACTCATCAAACAGAAGAATTTCACGCTCATGATCGCGGACTTTGTGCATGACGCCATCCTCCATCACAGTTTGTTTCACCTTATCCTCGAACAATACGTCTCGGTTGCCCGCCGACACTTGCATTTGAATTCCTCCTACTATATCACTGCAGTACAAAGCACTATTCATGTTGTTAGAAAAGACAAAGAGTAAAGGTCATCAATTCACCCTCATGGTCGGCTGCCCCCTGAGAAGAGAAGTCACGAGATATTTTAACAATCCTTTGTAGATTCTGAATATCCTTCACCTATACAAATTGTATATTTTAGGACAATCTAGTAGTTGTTTAGGGTCGTTATAAGTATCTAATTTTGGTCCACAATTGATTGTTTTGTCCACATTTAGTTAAATATCCGTTTGGGGCAATTTTAATTTCAAGTATTCAAAAAGAACTTGGGCGGAGGTCTCTTTGTATGCTTCTACAATCATCTTCTTTGTTTTCGCTCCGAAGTGTGTGCAATGACTTTATTTTTGAAACACTTTCATTAAACAGTTGTCGATGTCAAAGATTCTAGGGGGCAATTGGCACCATCCAAATACCATAGTCCTTGTACGTTCCATGACACATGACAATGCATGCCACTCCACATTCCTCTACTTTGGAACAAACAATATTTTGCAGAAGTAATGTTGTTCCAGCATATATCTTCAAATGGGCTTGATAATCTACTTCATCAATTTGAGATTCAAAGACTGTACATTTGCATGTGCAGTTTTGATTGAAGTGGATTTCTTTTTGTACATCTCAAATGCGATTTAATCTTTCTTTAAGTGTATCAATCTTGACGTGGTAGCAACATCAACACAAGTTCTCCTCATTACAAGCTCATACAAAATATGGCTTGAGTTTTTCAAAAGTCCTTAGCTTTATTGCAACATCATGATGCGCTTCTACAAACCTATTGTAAAAGGCAGTTTGCATAAAAATGCATAAACTACGAGAAAACATGAGAATAAGTGAGTTCAATCCAACCAATAATCATACCAGTTGGAGCTGAATTTTGTATAAACAAAACAACCTCTCTAATAATTTTGCCAACGGTTGTTGGGTAGGTGGGGTTAATTGCTAGTACACAGCTTACAGATACAATACATTTTGTGTTGGAATAAAGGTCACAAAAATATGTACATGAGTTTCAAACAAGTAGTGAATGCATTGTGTCTCGTACATCTTTGGACTTATCTACTTTTATACAGTCTCCTTCTAGTTGGGGCTTACGCGAGTCTCTTCAAGCCACCACTAGACAGCAAGGTCCTTCATTTCTTTAGACATACCTAGCCTCTTTTTTCTCTTTGCCATTGCAAATGGAGTTCTATCCAAACGCACAATCTTGCGTTGCAATGCTAATCTTAAGTTTGTAGAATTCACCTTCAACATCCTAGACAATGTTTTTATGTTAGTTGCATTTTTAGATATAGATGCATCTAGAAGTGCAGCCTTCTAGGCTAGCTTGTTTGCAGATTGGCCACCTTTGACGGCCTCTAACTTCTACTCAAAATTCTGCAAAAAATCAAATTGAACTTGGACATCTCGTTTATAAAGGTAATACGCTAGATGGAATGGCTTCATGCGCTCAACTTCCAAAAAAGCACTCCATAATTTTCAGCCTTGAAAATGCGATAGAACAAGCTTGCATCTTACACATGAAAAAGTTCACAATCTTGGATACTACATGGCATGGTTCACATGAATACACCACACTACCTTCCTATCCATTGCCAAAGGTCCTGGCACGCAATCTTCACTCTTCTTCTCTCTCCCCCTACAGCTGCCAACATTTTCTTTTTTGCTATGCCTCCTATTCTCTTAGACTTGGTAGAGATTCAACGTGTTCCAAAGCCCTCGCACAAGGATCCTTCCTTGTTGTTTTTGCACGCCTATCAGCATTGCAGGCATTTGCCATTGCCTGCAGAAGAAGCAACCCCAACACAGTACAATCCAAATTCTACAAACTAAACATGCTAAACACAAAAATCTTAAATCCAAACGACTCTTTGAGTTGCATCAACCGTGAACCTACTTACCTCGGGTTGATCTCAAGCACAACGGTCGTTGCATAACTTGACCTAATCTTGAATAGATTGTGTCAAACCTGCAACAAAACACAATAAGCACAATGGCTATGATCTGCCCTTAACCAACAAAGCTGTTGCCATCTTGGGGATCCCAAATTTTGAACAGTTTGTACCATTTGTACTCATTCGTACTCATTGTACAGAAATCTCAGGTTTGAATAGGGGATAGACTGTAGTGTGCAACCACCCGACTATGTCTCCAACAATACAAGTAAGAACAATGTCCATCCCTTGTTAGAGTAAAACTACTCAAGGATATATTACACGCAAGGATATGTAGGCAACGATTCAAGTACCTTAACATATCGGGACATGTATAAAAGTGATACACAATACTCTATAACAGAAAATCAAACTACAACAAAGAAGACTTTACACTGTGCAATCCCTGAGTATCTTGGTTTCCTATGCCAAGGAGACGTTCTCTATCCAAACCAACCATGGATGCAATTCCTTCTTCGTCTCATAACCAAACCTGAGAATGCCCTGCCGCTCAGACGTCTCCTTGAACATGTCACTATGAATTCCACTCTTCACCCGCATATACTAAACCTCGCTCACTTCAGCGCAGTCTCCAACCGTTTCTTAAGATTACTCCATGTCACCTCCATGGTGTCCACAAGCTGATCCAGGCTCACTAATTGTCGCATGGCCTTGGCTTGGTCCTCCTTCACCATTAGCAGTTGTCCTAGTGGCCTCCGTCTCCAAACCAACCACTATACTGATGTCGCGCACCTCCGACTTCTTTTGCTCTAGCCAAGCGGCACTCACTGACGGCTTCACGTCAACAATGCTTCATGCAAGATTTCGGTGCTCCTACTTCACCACATTCTCTCCTAGGAGATAATGGCCCAGCTCATTTTCCTCCACAACACGGGCAAATGACTTCCTGGTAATACGAGCTTGTAAGCTACAAGTTAGTGTCGTATCCGAAGTTTTCGGAGTTCAATGACTACTTTGCTATTTCATATTGATTTCAACACTAGGGCGTGTGGAACATGTACCTTTGCATTCACCAACCCCACCATCTTCTTCCGTCAGGCGCTGCGTTGGTTATAGTTCGTTGTAGCAACATACCCTGCCCAGTAAACACTGCTATCCCCTTCACAACTTCACCTACAACAGCATTGGCAAAGTCCTTCCCTATGAGCTTACCTGTGGGCACTGTAGCAGGTGCAATAGTACTTTTCTAAAGCTCGCCTAATTGTAAAGTCTTTCAAAGATTTAAAAGAATAACCTGATTTTCCTTGCCTCTTTGGACCAAAGATCTACACAAGATCGGCGTCAATAACGTTGTGCTTCTCTGCGTGCTTGTGGGGATTGAGCCCACTGGCGTTCAAGTTGAAACGATCCCTAAACGTCTCATAATCCACAGTATCAGGAGGTGGTCCTCTCACCATCACCGCGATCTTCAAATGTCTTCAAATGTCCTCCAATGTGTGCTCTATGTCCTTCTCTGGAGGGTCCTCATCAGTGTCGTTGTCTTCCCTTTCTGGCCCTTCTTTGGTCCTCATGTATGGTTTGTCGCTCCTTTTTGAATCCTTCATGACCTTCCTGTCATGCATCCTCATATTGTGTATCACTGTAAAACCCACTTGGCAGCCATAGTCAGTAAGTGTTGAGGGAAAAAATATTAACGAGTAGTTATAGGTAAGAAAGAGAACTACAGTATATGTGGCACAAACGATTACAATAAACTACAGTATACCCCATTCAGAGTACTCCAGTGTAGTACACTACAGTATACCCCATTCAGAGTACTCCAGTGTAGTACACTACAGTAACCAGTATCTCACTTAATACACCACAGTATACGCTAGTACATGATATACTAGCGCAATATATTAGTGCAAATATCCAGTACTTGTATACGCAATAAAAATCTAGAGCTGAGCATGTAATTACATGATCACATGGCCTAATACTTTCAACAAACATACAACCATACATACAACCAGAACATGACAATTTGAACTGTTCTACCATTATGTTATTATTCCAAACAACTGTATTTATTGTTGTGCAAATTCTATACAAACACATGAACGAAAATAAATTGCCTAGTAGAGCGTTCTCATAGCAATACATCCAGCTCGGTGTAGAGACGCAGATGAGGGCATTCACCAAGGTCAAGCTATAGACCTAGATCGAACTATACACCCGGGTGAGGATGCGCATCTGAGACCAGGTATGCAGGATGTGCATGGTATAGCCATATGTCAAGGTATACAGCCATGTCTAGTATACACCCGGTATGCGTACATACCTATGTCAAAAATATACCCATTAAGCGTATATACCTAAGTCTGACATATACTTGGTAGGCGTACACAATTAATCCTGGTCATATACTCGGTTAGGTATCCAGTCTATTGGCAAGGTACACACTGTAATGTAGGTTAGGATCTATCGTCGACAAACAGCCCAAAGACGTGATACACCGTGGATGTAGGTATACACCTAGCTTCAAAGTATGTCGACCCCGGTCAACATAATTAATGGGTACAATGCGTGTACATGTAAACGTCAAAGAGGCCCTAGTATGTACGTTGGATTTACCTAAACTTACACCCTACCGCCAAGTTGAAGCAAAGTATTTGGGTTTGCAACATACCTTGGGAAGAAGAAGAAGAAGAAGAAGAAGAAGAAGAAGAAGAAGAAGAAGAAGAAGAAGAAGAAGAAGAAGAAGAAGAAGAAGAAGAAGAAGAAGAAGAAGAAGAAGAAGAAGAAGAAGAAGAAGAAGAAGAAGAAGAAGAAGAAGAAGAAGAAGAAGAAGAAGAAGAAGAAGAAGAAGAAGAAGAAGAAGAAGAAGAAGAAGAAGAAGAAGAAGAAGAAGAAGAAGAAGGCCGGTTCCCGAAGGGCACCGGCGTGAATAAAGTGTCTGTTTGTTCCACTACTAAGACCATGCCCACCGGACAAGGAATTAGTAAGTTGGAACTACTTCCCCTTTTCGAGGGTAGACACTATGTAATGGGTAGCCAGAAACCTGCCAAGCAAAACACCCAACCAACTAAACATCCAACTAACCAAGCAAGTAGCCAAGAACCACGAAACCAACCAATCAAGATAATTCAAAACGGGGGAACGAAATCAAGGGGGGTCTTGTGTACCGGGAAGGGCTTGGTTGTTTTCAATTTTGCGTTTATGTAGTAAAATGGACATGGCATATTGAGTAGCGATGGTGTTAATGTTTTTAAAGGTGTTTTTAATTGTTTCAATGGGTATTTTGAAGGTATCTTCTAGAGTTTTCATAGATGGGATAATGGTGGTGGCACGAGCGCCGGATGTGATTACAATGAGGGGGTCCACATTCCATCCGAGGGAAATGATGTTGTCAATAAGGGGTTGGTATTTATCTATTTTATTTGGATTGTTTCTGGGGAAAATCTATCGTTACAATATGTGAATTCAATAAATTGAATGGTGTAGTCTTGGTTGGTGTTATTGGGTGGTGGGTCATTATATGGTAAACCTTTAACACAAAGGATGTCCGGTTTGAGCCTAGCGTTGCAATGACATCTTTGGGTCATACATGAACATGGGAGTAGCCAAGGGGGGACCGTATTTTCTTGTGGATTGTTATTAAAAGTGTCGGCATTCATTAGTATAAAACATCTGGATTTATTGTAGGAGGTGATTAGTTTTCGGACTTCCCATACCGCTTTAATATGTCTTTTAACAATTAGAGAGTGTATGTGGTGGTTTGGGCATTTGAGTAGAACGTGAAGCCATGTGTCGGGGGCCGTTGAGGGGCATATGGGGCATGTTATGGATGGGAATCTTTCTGTTCCAAAGAAGAGTTGTTTACGGGCGTTTCCCATGTATAGACCGGTACAAAATTTGATAAGGCATGTGATTTGTGAATCGGTGATGATGGGGTTTTTCCCAAAATTAGTAGAGAGTTCATTGTCTATGTCATTGTTGTTAGTCCACTTTTCTATATTGAGGAAGTTGTCTGAGATTGTATCAAGGTTGTTGTAGAAGTCTTGTTTTTTGAGATATTTGCCCAAAAATTTGATCGGGCCTTTGTCGGGGGTATCTTCATTGGAAGGCCAATCTTCTTTTTGAAAATAGTATGGGGTGGCATGGGCATGTTTGTGCGGGTCTTTGGCATTTTTGTGTGGTTTTTCTCGGCCTTCTTTTGCTAATTTTTCTGCTTCTTCGTTGCCATCAATGTTGGCATGGGCTCTCACTTTGTGGAGGATAGTGATTTGTGTACGGTTTTGTAAAATTTGGATTCTTGATGTTAATATGGTTTGGTCGGGGTGGCTATTGTGAAGGGTAGGGTGTGTTATTTGGGTGTTTAGTAGGTAGAGTGCATTTATACAATCCGTGAATATATGTGCAAGTTCATTGTTGTATTTAGTTGTGATGATTTGTAGTGTTTTGTGAATGGTCATGAGTTCTGCTCTGAGGATATTTTGTAGTCCGTGGAATCTTTTGGCTATTTTAATTTCCTTGGTAGAATTATATATGCCATAGCTAGCTTTCTCTCTACGCCAAGATCCCGAGCTAATTTGTTCTGGTGGTTTAAAGGAGCCGTCGGTGTAATAACTGTGTGCGGGGTTAAATTTTGGTGTGGTATGAGTTGGGAAGTTTGGGAGAGGGGGAGGAATGACGGAGTGGTTTAATGTGTTGTTGACATAGTTTAGTTTTGACCAGTTTTTACTTCTATTTACGGGGGTTTGTATAGGTGTTGGTGGGGCCGGTTTTGTGTATAGTCGGTGTATGTTTAAATTGTATGTTATGGAGGTAAGTTCAGCAAGTTGTTCTAGTGAGCCAAGGGATTGATTTTGATGATGGACGCATAGTATTTGTTATGTAGATGGCTTGATTCGGGGTTTTTTTAGCTCGGGTGGAAGGGTAGGTTCTTCGTATGGTATTGTGTTTGCCTCAAATAATGCAATGATATGGGAATTTGGAAATGACTTAGAATGTTGGTTGTTGTTTTGGTACCAATTGTTGTTCGGTGTGATGATGATTGTATTCGTGTTATTTGGATCATGTTTGGCGGCAAGTCTAGCCCAATGTATGGCTTGTTCCATGTCCTTCTCGTTGTGGGGGTGAGCTATACCATTACCGATCCATTTATAGTCAAAGGCCTTGCCTAGGGATCCGAATATTTTGTCTCTTTCATAAGGTGAGTAGAATTTTTTTAGTTTGGTAGAACATGTGACCGGGGAAGAAAAATCAAGACAAGAATGACAGACCGAACTGAAGAAAGTATATAAGTAAAGAGCAGGGCGGGGATTATATAAAACAGTCGATGGATTAAAAAAGGAGTGAAACTAGAAGACGGCGTTTGTCAGTGCTTAAAGTAGACGTACAAAAAAATATTCAAGATTAGATGCAACAGCTATAACTAACAACCAAATAGACTTGGGGCAGCTGTACTCTTCCAATATTTGAGAACAATCTGTCTCTAGTCACTTTCACATTTGGCAAGTCTTGCTTTTTGTAGGATAAAGAGGTCGGCGCAAGTCCTAGTTTAGTAAAGATTACAACTATGTTGGAAACGAAACCCTTCAATATTATCCGAGATCAAATAATGGACTTCAAAGAGTACAACAAATACCTCTATTTCAAGCTAGGAAAAGGTTGGCGACCTGAATAAGGGCACATGATATTTACCTGAACGTGCCAAGTCATAATGAAGGGAACATAGGTGGAACATGGAGGGAACATGGAGGGTATAAACGATTCGCACGATGAGGAGAACTTGCATTCAGCTTATATGGATATAAACGCAGAGGGAGGTGGGATCACCCGCGCACAACGGCGGCGGAAAGAGATGGAGAAGGCGAGTAGGGCGGTGGACGCGGGTGCCACGATCCGACGGCTAGGAGGGGAGTTTGCACAGTTACCGATTGTCACAACGGGGAGAAGAATAGCCCCAATCGCCGAAGCAGATGTTCAAGAAACAATGGCTATCACTCCCGCGGACTGGACGGGCGTTGCTGGAGTGGATGTCACCGTTGAGCCATCAGTGGTGATCGACCTAATCCGCGTGGAAGAGACTCAAGTATGCTTCCCAACTCCTATATAGCGGTCATACTCATGTAGAGCGGTCATCAACCAGAGGAATACTTTAGTGCACTGGATCATTGATCAATGAGAGCCAAAGTATTGGTACTCGTAATGAACCGTACTTAAATGATACAATGTTTAGTTGGCCAAGTTCAAGATTAAATATCGTGTACTAGGCAACAATTCACTCTAGTCCGGTACAATATAATCTTTTGAATTAGAGTACCCCACTCTATGGTCAATTTTGTTCGTAATAGAAATATTAGAAGCAAACTTTCTAACATCTAGAAAGTTTGAAGTTGGCAATACACAAGCAAAACTAGTTGGACATCCATTTAAGATCTAGGTGATACTAATAAAATAACCAAATAATATTTATTGTGCACACACTATGGACTTAGGAAATTCGGAATTAGGGTTTTAGGACATAAGGGGATGTGAAGGAGAGGGGAGGTCTCTAAGAAGGAAGCGAGTAGGAGAGAGGAGAGGTTTGTGAGGGGAGATTGGGAGGAGGGGAGGTCTGTGAGAGGGGAGATAAGTTTGAGTGGAGGTTTGTGAGAGGGAGCTGATCCAAGAGGTGGTTGTGGTAGAGCAGGTGAGCGAGCCGCAGGAGAAGGCCATGGCAGCGATGGCGGCAGACATCAATGACAAGCTTGAGGTCGGTGAAAGGGAGTCCAAGCAAGAGGTGGCCATGGCGGAGGAAGAAGCGGTGAACGTTGACGTCGAGAATGAGGTCGTCAATCGACCTGAGCGTTTCGAAGGCAGAGGCGCCGTAGCCGAAAGTGAGAAGGGTACTGCACTAGCTGCTTTGGCCATGGCTACCTCCGGTTTGCAACAAGATGAAGTTGATCTAGCAGAGACAAAGAAGAAGAAGGGATGGTTTAGGGTTCCAGAAAGTGAAAAAGAAGAGGATGAGGAGAACTTGGGTACGGAGGATGAAATAGATGTTGTGGAGATTGAGAAGCGGATAGGGTTGCTCTACAACCCGGATTCCTTTGCTGCCATCACTCTCATGCGCCAACAGCCAGAGGAGAAGTTTTCAAGACTACGAGTGCCCCTATGCCGCATGGTGCCGATGCCAGAACTTCGAGGTATTCAATTGGCGGACAAGTTTAAGTTGCAGGATAGTTTTGAGCACGGATATCGATTAGGCACCTCTGTATTCTATATTGCATTAACGGGAAAGGATGGAGAGAAGATGAAGGTGACAAGAGAGATAGAAGATCAGTGGTTGCCGAATTGGAAGACCGTGAACAACGAGTTCGAAGTGCAGCTGAAGGATGACCCTAATCTTGGTGATTTGAGCGGCAAAATGTTCTTCATCTACAATGGCAACCACCGTCATGATGCTTGGAAGTTGTTCATTGATGAGAGAAAGAGTGACGATTTATTGTTTACACGCAGCAATGGCCAGCCCGAGACTATCATGCTCAACATCACGCCAGGCGGCTTTCCAAAGATTCTGAAAGCAATGGACGCCATGAATAAGTATGTTGTAAGTGTGTGATTTTGAATTCTCTTTTCCTAAATTCTGATCAACATGCTTGTACTTCAATACAGGGCTACGGAGAAAGCACATGTGAAGACGAACACGATGCATGAGTTAGATAGAGTGAGTATATTTGGTCAGCGCGACATTTCATACTACAAGGATTTGATACCGGAGAAGGTCTACAGCAAGTGTCTCAGGATCAAAAGAGATACTTGGTACCCGATTCCTTCAAATCAAATGGTGAAGATTCTATTTCATGTAAGTAAACTCTTACATTGACATTGAGAAGCTGCCACATTTTTGTTTTCATTCAAAAGCTAATATGAAGTATTACAGGATGAATTACAAGAGATAGCTTTGACTGAACGCAACGAGTTCAGAATGGATGGTAAAACAACCGGTGTAGAGGTCAAAGGTGGAAGAGGCAATGGCTGTGAAGAAGTTGAAATTGACGAAACGGCTCAGCAAGCTTTCTGCAGTAGCGGATCCACGGTTGGGGAAGGATTTTCTAGATCAGGTACACTCCATTAACTCATATTGTCATTGAGTCATTGTTACATTGTATTATATTTAGGACTTTGACATTAAACAAACTCATCTAGTTATTTTCATGTGGGGACGAAAGAGTGTTATCTCGGAAGGGGGTGAAAAGGTTCTCGGACTAAGAACAAAAAACCAGCCCTTCCGGCGTTCCAAACTCACGTAGTATTATTTCATGTGTGGACCAAGGTGTGACATCTCGGAAGGGGGTAAATACGTTCTCGGTCCAAGAACAAAAAATCAACCCTTCAGACGATATGTTAATTTGACAAGTATTAAGATCAAGTGGTCATTCGGGGGTCACAATAGAACCTCTCGGTACCAAAAGGTTACGGTGTACTAAAAAAAGGAGACTTATGTGTCAAATACAATGAATGGTGTCCTCCACGGTTGAATTTTCTCTCTTGAACTGCTCGTCTCGGAAGGCCATGCAACAGGTCTCGGTCCGAGGCCTTGAGTCGGCATCTTACCTGGAATAGTTCCCTCATAAAAGAATGTGACCGTCTTTTATATTCTCGGTCCGAGAGCTTTTTGGTGGCCCTCTTGGGGTCTCATGGGTTGGATTCATATATTCAAATATGAGTATTGTGGTATTTGTATCAATAACGTTGTTTTAATGTAATTTGATATTCCATGGTTTTATTCTGTGGTTTCTGCTAGGTTCGACTACACTATTCAACGCACCGAATCGAAAAAGTTGATATGGGATTGGATAAACTTCAGATGATTGCCACTACAAATGTGCTGAACCAATACAAGACTAAATGGCTAAAGCTATGGAATAGTTCGTGCTTTAACCGGAAGGAAAAGCACTGGCCACAACCTTGGTCTGAGTCGCAACTACGGACATACCTAGATCGGGCTGTATTCTGGATTCAGGTTAGCATTGAGTTCCAAATCAAACTCGAGTAATTCATATCATTATCATGAAGAAGTAACACTGTTTGTGTGCAGCTGAAAGAGGAGATCGCAATGACTATCGATGAGATACTAGGGGAGCTCGATATTGTTCCTAATGTGGAGTATGAGTCTTGGGAGATATTCTTTGAGGCATGGAGATGTCAGATTTGGTCTCATGCTTTTCTAGCAGTGCTTGGTGGCAAGACAAAGTTTACCCAGCTTACAAACTGGGAGGATGTGCCAGGAAGACAAGATATGGCAAAGCGATTTATTTATCGCTACATTCGTCAAGTCTTGTTTAACGTGAAGGCAATCCTTAGAGTTCCACAGTGGATGAATTCTGCGTATCCTCCCTCCTCTGATACATGTATGTATACGGCATATCAGAAGGAAGTGTTCTCACTTCAACATCTGAGAGAGTGTTTGTGGTATGTTGAGTGTAACAAGAACTACTGCTATGAGACGGAGCTGGAGTACAAGAACATCCTTGGGCCACTATCAGGACCAGATGTGGAAGTCGAAGTAATCACTAAGGAAGCTGAATCTAAGAAGAAGCTACAACCACTGAGTCCGAAGTCCAAGCAACAAGCGAGGAATAAGAGAGCAAAGTAAAAGCGAGATGCAATCAAGAAATCCAAGCTAAGGGCCAAGGAAGCCAAAAGAAGAGAAGAGCTAGGGCTGTCACCGTTGCCCTCTGAGGATGACGAAGATGATGAAGACGAGCTGGCAAGCAAGGAGACACATACTATTGTTCCAGAAGAGGGCCAATTCACACAGAATCTTGAAGAGCAAGAGATTCAAGCTGACAAAGACGTGATGCATATGGTTGAGTTAGAAGAGGGTGAAGAAGGACGAGATGGGGGCAGGCATAACAATTCGATGTCTCAACGTTCTGTATCTGTCCGACGCATTCAACCCCGTCGCCTGGCACGATCTCTAGGTGTTGGGATATCGAATGCACATTCAACTCTATCCGAAACCTCTCTTCGTGACCCAACGCCTAGCCGGACCATGGCACCGCCACCTGGGAATGCTTGTCTCATATCTAACTTGATCATCAATGCTCCTATCTCCCGTGACCTTTGGCAGACCATAGCTAATTATGCTGCCAAGTGTAACGATGGGAAGAAGTGCATTTGGAGAGGGAAGTATGTTGATAAAGAGGCGAAAGTGGACCTCATTCTTGCGGAGATCCCAGACAACAAACCTGTGAAGGGTGTATGCGACGAAACTCCAGTGTGGAACGTCCTTGACCCCACTTGGTTGAAGAACGTGTTTGCCTTTGCCAACAAATTTCTTCATGACGATGGGGCGATGTTCCTTAACTAAAGTGACGACGGCGGGAGCACGAAAGAGTTGTTCACAAGTTATTTTCCACAGCTTGGATTCAAAAATTTGAAGGAATATCATGGTGTGAATCGCATGTACACTTATTCGGCCATTGACTATTCCTTGACGGGACTTTTCAAGATTGCCTTGATCGTTCATGACACAGCCGGATCCTTACGCAGAAAATGAGGCTTCCATTTTCGAGTTCATCATGCTCTTAATGACCACGACCTTATCATTATCGATGGTGACACAATTTGAAATTTTGTCACCCCTGAGTGGCAGAAGACAACAGACAGGAAGGTGTGGCAAGGACCAAAGGAGCGCGGTAGTCACTTTATGACATCATTGATCCTATCATCCACTGACATTGATAACCTTGTTGTGGACATGACTGCAAATGTCGGTATGTTTTGTACTTACACGCAAGTTGTGTGTGTTCTGTGTTACGTTTCTAACAATAGTTGTTATCAGGTAATTCAGTGACGGTGTGCAAGGAATACGGAAGAAATATTGTGGCATTAGAGGCGGACAGTGATGTGTACGTATCAATACTATCCCCATTGAAGATCACGCGCCCTACTACATCTGTCGATGCCGACTCTTCCTCCGAACCGGATGAACCTCAGGCCGATCCACCTCCAGAGGTTGCACTTGATGCTGAAGATCTAGAGGACATCATACCAACGGATAAGGGAAAGCGCAAGCGCACTGCAATCGAGTAAGTAGGATGGTTGTACATTTCAGCATTCTGCTAATAAATGTTTTTCCTGATTACTTCTCAAATATTTTGTCATTGTCCGCAATAGATCAATAGATTGCAGTGTATCAGAATACCCATTTATGCCAGAGTATGCACAACAATTGGCAAATTTGTTCGCATCGTCAATAACACCTCCGCCAAAGAGACTTAGCAAGCGCCAACACTACAATCCAGTTGTTTTAGGTTTATTTGATCTTCAAGCAGTACACAATAGAAATGAGCCTTCTTTAGACTCGACGGAGGATTTTTAGTTGGCTAGTACTCTATAACTTTGTTGTGAAAAGTTGTAGGTTTTGTGTAAAAAGTAATACTTTTTCGTGAAAAAAATGTAGAAAATGAAACTCTTTGTGTGAAAATAAGTTCAAAAGTTGGCGTGGGTCTTTTCACACTCATTATTTTCAGGTTTTTTTGCGTGGGTGTTTTCACCCTGTTTTTTTTAATTTTGCACATTATTTTTTTTGTTTTTTTTTTTTGGTTATATATATTTTTTTTGTAATTTTTAAGTTGAAGTGAAAGGATCCCCATTACCCGGTGTTGGTTTTGAACCAACTCAAATTACAAAGAAATATGCAACAAACGACGCACTAGGAATCTGAGGCCTGCACCCCTCGTCCGAAGAGTGATTTACCACTGTGCCCAGCGTTAGTACCATCAGCACATTCAGATTCTTAGTTTGCAGATTGTGCAAAAGATCATTGAAAAATGCTCACCAACCACTGTGAGACCAGGTGTTTTATTTTTCCTTTATTAAAATTATTAACCACCCAAATGAAATATATTTAATATTTAATCATAAAAACACATTTCATTCAAATTTATTAATCTAATGTAGTATCATACATAGTCACATCCAACATATTATTCCTCCAATCTGCACGACAAACAAGCAAAAAATATCAAATGATGCAATAATTCTCATTGGAATATAACAATAATAGAATGAACAGAAATGACGGAGACTAAAAAACCTAAATAAGCACACTAAAATCTAGCATAATGACATTACTTACGAAGAATATGTAAGTACCGCTGATCACCATTTCACGATCATGCAAGCCAACACATCCACAAGCCATATTAGTACATCGTCTTTCACCATCATAATATATTCATATACTTACTAAGCTACTTGTGATAATTCATGAGAAAAAAATAAACGAACATAGATTACCAGTAGTAGTTAGACTAAGTGCACAGCAAAAAGTCTTGGAAATGATGTGGAAAAGAATGAACAAACATAGGTCAGCTGCAGTGCGAAGACGGGGTGGACAGCAATGAGGGAGAGCAGGTTTGTGTCCAATAACGATGGCAGATTTGTGATGGAGTAAGGTACCCTGAATTTGAGATCTTGGTTCCATGAGTTTGATGAAAGGTTCAGGTCCACCTTTAGATCCACAGGTTTTGGTATTCCAAAGGTTCGGGGGTTCCACGTTTCAAGACAAGGTTCCACGGTTCCACATTTTAGTTCAAGGTTCTAGGGTTCCACATCTCATTCCAAGGTTCCACGGTTCCACATCTCATTCCTAGGTTCAAGGATTCCAAACTGAGTTGCATTGTTCCACATTGTTCCAAGTCCAATTTCAGTATTCCACATTTGTTTTCAAAATGAATTCAAGTTCCTCATTTGATTCCTGCAACTTCTTTGCTACCAATGGCAACATGGGGTAATCACCATCTACTCAACCTACACACAGGATCCAAGTTTACTCATAAAACTTTGTTCATTCTCATGACAATGCACGAAATCTCCAAAGAGGGCTGCTACGGGTTCCGAGTAAGTACCAGCGAGTCGTACGTCGCCTAGATGGTGGCTTCAAAACCGTTAAAGGATGTAGGTACTATAGCGCCAGCATCTGCCAACGCCTTGTTCTTAGTCTGAGCAGACTCTTCATCGCCACCACTCTTCGCGCCCTACCCTAAACTACAACATCCTCAGCACATCAGAAAGCATTACCAGTAACAGAATTCACATACTCGAAGAAGGGGGCTGAACTTACCGCATAGACTTCGGACTTGAACAGGCGGGCGCAGATGCCACGGACCCAAGCCACTGGCTTGCTGACCTTCCCATGTTTCAAGGCGTCCACCAGAGAGTACTCGTCTCTCCCTCCCAGCTCTTCCAGAACAACCATCATTTTGATCTGCATGTAGAGAAACTTGAATCAGTCCACACCGAAAAGACTAATAATATTTACGAAAAAACGACTGTAGAAATCATCGGACCAGCTTGACCACAACTGTGAGCGAACCAGCTTGACCAGAAATCAACAAACCAGTTTGACCACAACCTCCGAGCCTGCAATTAATACCTGTGAATTGTTGTTGAAGCGCAACACATGATCTGAAAGCATGGAACCAGGGGAGACATCTCCACCGATAGCAATGCCTTCATAGAGCTCGTCCGTAACTACGGTGCCAAGCTCGCAGCAGCCTCACATACGAGAATGACGACCACAGCCACGACGCTCTCAGCGATTCCGAGCTCTTGAACACGCCGAAGAAACACCATGCACAAAGTGAACACCACGAAGTGGTACGTGTGCTGCTCCTCCTCCACGAACAAGGACGATGCCAGGCTCGCGGCGTGTATGCACGCCTCCGACTGCTACCAAAAGCAATACAGGTGTAGAGCAGGATCAGGGCTCCGCCGCAAACAAAGAGGGGAGTGATTTTCTACGAGGAAGAAGTAGGGAGGTTAAACCGGAAGAAACTCAGAAAGAGCGATGGATGAGAGAGGCAGCGCAGAAGATGACGCTACAGAACAATGAACACCAGGATGTACCTGCCTCGATCAGCTCGCCCTTCCGCCATCGACTTGAGCGTAGTCTCCCGAGGCGGCCGCAAGCGTGCGCGGTGCCTTCTCCTCCAAACCCCATCTCTCTAGGTTTTTCTATAGGAGACTTTCCGCCCTCATCACTTCCGCCAAGCCCTTCAACACACACGGATTCTAATTTGCCATCACCGCCGCGCCACGCCCCACGTTCCCAAGCGCTCCTCGCTTCTGCGCCTCTCCAGCAGCCCATGTGACACCACGCAAGTCCCGCTCCCATTCCTGAGCTACGCGCCCAGCTTCTTCGCCACTTGCTTCAACGACTCTTCTTCATTTATTCTATTTTTTCTAATTCTTCTTTTTCTTTTTCTTTGTTTTCGTTTTTGTTTTTTTCTTTTTCTTTTTCTTTTTCTTTTTCTTTTTCTTTTTCTTCTTCTTCTTCTTTTTCTTCTTCTTCTTCTTTTTCTTCTTCTTCTTCTTTTTCTTCTTCTTCTTCTTTTTCTTCTTTTTCTTCTTTCTCTTCTTCTTCTTCTAACTCTAATTTTTATTTTTTTAATTTTTTTATTCTTCCTCATCTAATTCTAATTTTCAACTTCTTCTTTTTCTAATTTAAAATTCACATTTTCAAATTATAAATTGTGAATCTTGTATACGAAATTCCAAATTTTAAATTCTAAATCCTAAATTCTAACATTTTTTCCATTTTTTCTTCTCACTAATCTATATTTTCTCTCCTACTATTTGGCCTCACACCACATAATACCACTACTCTATTGCACTATTGAAAACAAGTGTGAAGATGTGGAGGTTCAAAAATTGACAATTCACTCGATATTTATTGTGAACTTAATTTGTATGAAATTGATAATCCAGATGGTCAATAAGAAGGTTTCCACCACATGATGTTGTAAAAAGAATAAAAAGTTGAATTATATGAAGATCTCTAGGTTTTACGTAGAAAAGAAGAATTTTTTCTGGTAACTTGCCCAACAATATGTGAAAATCGTTGACTTGGATTAAAAAAAAAAATTACACTTAATTCAAGAATCTTTTATTGACATCTTCAAAGAAGGTAATATTCTCTGTATGTATGAAAAATTTCAATGTCAATAGAAACTTCTAGCAAAAAAATTGGAGTTGCCCAAAGTCACCATTATTACTTTGAAGGCTAATAAATTTCATTTTACGAAACCAACTTTTTTTTTAATATTTCCAAAAATATCTTATTAGGGACAATCTAGATATAAAAAATTCAAAATAAGAAGATTCTTTACCGAATTTTAGAAACTTGCCCAAAATCAAAATTGTCTCTCCAAGGGACACTTGGTCATTTAGGGATTATCACTTCTACTTAATGTAATGATACCATGAAGTAGTGTTATTTGCTTTGATATTCTGGAAAAATTAATTCTTGTCTTCAGAGAAAATCATCATATCAAAAACCATCTATCTAAACCAAAAATAGAAAATGTCTGTCTTAGTTTTAAATTTTACTAAAAAAATACCACGGTAATAGGACCGCTTTAATGCATTATGTGCACATGAAATGTAAGATTTTCTGCTCTCTTTTTCTGCTCACCGCTCTCCGCTCACCGCTCACCGCTCACATACGAGCTTTTCCCCACACTTGAGCGTAGTACGGTATCAACCATTTTTATTTTTTGTTTCATGGTGGCCGGGCATGTTGTTAGTTCTTTGCATTGTTTGATGAGTTTCGTGGTTGTAGTGTAGATTTGGATTTTCCATTTTAGTGAGGGGACAAGATTTGTACCTAAGTATATGTATGGTTCATTTTGGTGTAGTGTGGGGATCGGTTGATTGCGGTAATTGATGTTAGAGGCTTGCATTTGGGCTTTGAAAGTGGTAGGGTTCAATTTGGATTTGTTTGGGCATCCGGTAGCGGCACACTTTGGGACACCTACCTCCATATCGGCCCATTTACAATATCTATCA
Organism: Bryoerythrophyllum caledonicum; assembly: GCA_963971425.1. NCBI lineage: Eukaryota > Viridiplantae > Streptophyta > Bryopsida > Pottiales > Pottiaceae > Bryoerythrophyllum > Bryoerythrophyllum caledonicum. Next base: position 61,362,977 of record OZ020514.1, on the reverse strand, counting down.
ATTTTATTGAGTTGTATTTGTATATGTTTGATTTTGTTGGTTATGACGGCGAGGTCGTCTGCATATGCGGCAGAGTTTATTGTGACTTGTAATGTGCCAAACGTGTATCCATTGTTGCCTCGTTCTAGCCATCTGAGTAGTGGTTCTAAGAATATAATGAATAAATATGGGCTAAGGGTGTCTCCTTGTATGGTTCCTCTTTGTATGGGTATAGGTTTTGTTTTCCCAAAGTGTTCACCAATATAGTAAGTGGATGACTGGGACAGATGTTTCCTACAAGTGTAGTTGCATCTTTTGGGTAGCCAAGGTCTATCATTATTGTTAGTAGTCGGGCATGGTCTATTGAGCCAAAGGCGTTTTTAAAGTCAACGTATAATATGTATATATCTTGGTTAGTGAATTTTGCGTCTTCTAGTGCGGCTATTATAGTTTGTATTTGTCGATCAGTACTTCTCTCTGCTCTAAACCCTTCTTGACTATCATGTAGGATTTTGAATTTTTCACCGTATGAGGATAGTATAGAAGTGAGTGTACTAGTGAAAAGTTTGTATATTGTGTTAGCTAGTGCAATTGGCCTATGGTTGGGTAGTATAGATGGGTCACCTTTTTTGTATAGTAAAATTCTTGCACTTGATTTCCATGAGGTCGGTATTTGTTTTTGTTTATAGTAGTGAGAGAAGAATAGGAATAGTAATTTATGAAATCTTGGAGGCATGTTTTTTAGTATTGAATTTGGTATGCAGTCTGGGCCTGGGGCTTTGTTGTTACCAAGATTTTAAAGGCATGTGTTGTATGTAGCTTTGTTTAGGAATTTATGTAGCGGAATTTCTGGTTCGCCTCTTTTATCTAGGGTATATCCATCTAGGTCATGCCATGGGTATTGGCGTACTGAACATGTACATTTGTTTTGATGTTGTGATTGGTAGTTACATGTTGGTACTGTTGGTCTATTGGTTTTTGTTTGTTGGTTGAATATTTCATTCGCAATGTCTTTGGGGCTAGTTAGAATATTATTAAATTGATCTGTGATACAATCTAGTGGTGGAGATTCTAGGTTCTTAAAGACTTTTCTATTAATTTTCTTAGGGCTGATTTCATATAATTGTCTATATTTTGAGATGGCTTTTTTAATGTTATCTTTGGTGTGTTTTGAGGTTATTTTTTGGCTTGTATGTTGGCATTTTTTGCAATTAGTGCGATATCATTTATCCATGTATTATGGGGCATATCTGGGGGTGGTGGGGTGGGAATTTGGGTATGTTGTAGAGTTAGTAGTTCATTACATATGGAGTGGTTGCGCCATTGAGAATTATTTTTTACAAGTCTTATAGTTTTTTGTATAACATGGTATGTAGTAAGATGTTGTTTCCAAGTTTTAGAGAGTTTGCGTGGTAGATAGCCTCCTCGTTGAGATGTTATGTTTGTTAATTGGGGGGTTGGATGGGCTCTACAAGTTTGTTCTAGTGTGTTGGAGATTTCTTTGATGAATGTATCTAGGATTTCACATGCTTCTTGCCATTGTACCCGTGATAGTTGATTGTTATTTTCAAGAGTATTTATGAGGGAGTCTATTAGCATGGATTGTTCTTCAAAGAATTTTGTGTTGAATTTTACTAAGTTGCCTTTTGGAATGGGGTTGAGTATGCGTATAGTGTCATTGTTTAGGATTGTGGGTGTTCTATTAATTAAGGTGTTATTTGATATGTGTAAATGTATAGGTGTGTGGTCCGAGTTGAGAATAACATCTTTGTTTGTTGTAGAGGTGTATTGTGTGTTGTTATTGGTATTTATATGAAATCCATCTATTAGACTCCAATCGCTATAATTATAGCCGCCTTGTCTAGAGAATTGTGTATCGGTTCTTATGTAAGTGAGGTTTAAGTTTTCTGTTAAGTGGCGCCATTGGTAGTCTAAGGTTTGGAGAGGGGTGCTATGGTTTCTGTTTTGGCGTCCAATTAATGCTATATCTCTATTAAAGTCTCCGCATAGTATATATTTGTGGTTGGGGTTGTTATTTATTTGAGATGTGATAGTGTTTTGTATGTCATTAATGAATCTAGTATCTTCGGGGTGAGATGGCATATACATGTGGAGAACTAGCCATGGTTACAGTGGATAATTAGTGATTTTGATTATTTGAAGGTAAGGGGATATGTGCATTGGGTGGGGATTTTTTTGATGTTGCCCGGGAAAGCATATTTTTTATGTATTAGTGTGAGGAGACCACCGCGTCCCGGTGTGTATGGTCTCCGTTGTTGAAAACATCTTGTAAGTGTATGTGTATTGTTGAAAATGAGTTTATAGTCTTGAAATAAGTTTTGTATATATTTTGTGGATTTTGTGGCGAATAGTTTTGTTTCTTGTATTACTATAATGGTTGGCGGTGTGTTTGAATGTGTGACCAAAGTTTGTAAGCTAGGGAGGGCGGTGTTTAGAGAGGAGGCATTCCATGTGATTATATATGTATTTTCTTGATTTGGATTATTGTTTTGGTTTTGTGGGCGTAGGTAAGGGGGGAGGGTGGGTGGTTATATTGTGGTATTTGGTCAAGGCATTTTAGTGATTCAATAATTAGATTGTTGGGAAGGTATGGAAATTTTTGTTTTATAGTTTCTTGTGATGGTGGTATGTGATGATTGTGTATAATATCATATAGTTCTTTATGTATTGATGTTTTATGGTTTATAATATTTTGGTTATTTTCAATGAATGATATATAGGGGTGTGGGGTGTTGATGTGCCTTTCGGGGGGGTTTTGTAGGTTAGCGAGGGAGTTTAGTAGTGCATTAGTCCATTGAGTTATATTTGGGTTTTGTTGATTTAAATTCGTCACAAAACATTCGTCTATGTGTGGGTGGATTGTAGTTACTATGGCATATAGGATATGTGGTGAGGGGTGTTCGTTTTGTTGTTGTATATATTGGATAATGTGTGGATGTGTGTTGGCGTATAATAGGTGTAGTGTATGTGTGGATTTTAATATAGGTGCAAATGATTGGGCAATATGTCTATATTCCGGGTGTAATTTTATTGTGTTTGGTATGAAATATATTTTGGCATTCTTTTTGTGTTGTGTTGGGTGACTTTTTAGTACGTTTGGCATAGAACCTGGGTTGGTTTCTATGTCTCCTCCAAGTATTAGTAGTAGTTTATAATGTGGTGGTTTGTTATTATGTTTAATTGTTATATGTTTTTTTGTTTTTCTAATGTATTTTTTTGTTTTGTTTTTGATTTTATCCTTGTATTGAAGGATGTGAATGTTATGTTTTCTTTCTTTTGAGTGGGTTTCCCTTGGATTGATTTTCTTAGGTTTGTTGTTTTGTTTTGGTTTATTGTTTAGTACGTTGTTTTTGTTAATTAGTTTGGTGTTTGTTTTTGTACATTGATTTGTGTTAGTCTTAATGTGTAGATTTTGACTTGTATTTTTGCATCTTTTTTCGTATGTGGTAGAGTATATGTGTGTGTGTGTATCGTAGGTAGTATTTTTATTTGTATGTGTATATGTATTTATATGTATTTTTTGGGGGTTTGTATTTGTATTAGAATATGTATTTGAATATGTGTATATGTATTCTCCTTTGTATAGGATAGTGTATTTGTATTGAGTATAAAGTCTAATACAATATTTATATGCCCCATATACGGGTGTATATTTGTATACTACTACATATAATGTATTAGTATAGTATCCGTAATTTATACTAGACTTTGTATGTATTCGGTATATTGTATAGTCCATGGTAGTTACCTTGTAGTCTTTGAAGCCTACAAGTTTGGTGGCTTGTCTTCAATCATAGGTGTAGCCATACTTCCCGTGATGGCTTGCATTGAAGCAAGTGCGGCGTTCATTGCTTGTTGGATGTTCATCATTTAGGTCTTCAATTCTTCATGTTTGTGATCAGCATACTCTCGTGTCTCCTTCTTCATCTTCTTGTTGCTTTCTTCTATGACCAACTCGACGATCTCCAACAAATCTTGCTTAGAGATGTTGGATGAGGGTTCTTGTATCTTGAAGGTCTCCACCATGTTGACCATGGCGTCGTTGACGTCATCAAAACCAAATGCCTTCACTTGTGCTTCGGAGGGGAGTTCTGTTCCTTCTAGGCTCCTCCGCTGTGGTGCAAATTCTACAAGGTATCCTCCCATGGCAAAGGTTTTGTTTACAAATTGTTTGTAAACAATTGGGTTAGCACAGTGTACGTTAGCACTTCCATTACGCCTAGTTCCACATTCTTTGTGGAACCAAATTGATCTAGTGTTAGCATCACCAATAATCTTGCGAATGGCGTCACTTGTATCATAAACACTCATAAGGATAGGTAGAGGAGAGAGGGTTAGGATTAAGGCATCCTATTTTTGCCTTAGTCTCTTGTGATATCTTCCCTCCGGTGATGTGCTTGGCTTGCATGACCTTGTGGTGTGTGGTGACTTGATGTAGTTGGATCTTCTTTGTTTGTTGTGGTGTGGTGGTTATGATGAATGCATGGGTGTCGTCAATGCTCTTCTGGACTCTGGTAATCTCATACTCTTGCCCCCTTAGAAAGCTATTGAAGAGAACATCCTTGACAAGAGTGTTGGCTGAAATACCCTTCAAGTTATCACTCTTCACTTTGACAGAGAGGTTAGAATGTCTAGCAATGTTTTGGTAACTCTTATAAACCTTTCCAATGATGTTGTGACCATCTAGTTTAAGGATGAAGAGTCTAAGCCCCTTAAGCATCATGATACCATCAATTTCGGGTTTTAGCAAGTGTAGTTTGATTATCCCCGCCCATACACCCTTCATTCCCGAATTTTTGACACTCAAGCATTGGATTGAGATGGGGTCTATGAGATTATTGCCAAGTTCGATATCCATGACTTCCAGTCTTATTATGACCATTATCTTGATTTCATCATGCATGAGTTGGGAGGAAGGGGGTTCGAAGTGAATTGCAATGTAGAAATCAAGAGCCAAACTTGTGGTGGTATTGATGGTGATGTCGAAGGGGAGTTGGGTGATGTTGTAGTGTTGTCCCTCCACTCCATTTCTTGTGCTTGGATAGAGTAGTTGCGGGATGTGAGGAAATGCCACCATTGCCACGCTTGCCTCCTCCGCCTCTTCCGCCTTTAATCCTCTTGTTATCATGTCTTCGGCGGTCTCTCTACTATAAAGCTCTTGAAGTCCTTCTTCAATTGCAAGAGCCTCCATGGTAGGGTATCCCAACCAAAACTTGAAATTTGCGCTTACCGGTTGAGTGATGTGCGGTGGGTTTTCTTCAATCATGGCATTCTTCATCTTCTTGCTTGTAATATGGGAGTCTTCAGTTTGCCATGGTATCTTCTCACTCACCATTGTGTCTTCGTCCACCTTTTCTTTGAAGTTGAGGAGTCTTTTGGTGCTGCCCATGTGCCTAGATGCACTAATTCTGGCTTGTCGGGTCGGTGCTGGAGGGGGTTGTGATTCTCTGAAAAAAGGGAGGTGTGGAGAAAGAGGGTGGTCGCAAGAAAGGGAGGGGGTAGCCAGAGGGGGAGGTAGGTTGCTAGGAGAGGTTTAGGAAGGTCGTTGGATGTAGGTTGTGAGGGAGGGGGGTCGCTGGCTGTGGGTCGCGCCTAGGGAGGAGGGTCACTAATCAAGTGTCGCAGTTGGGGCGGGGGGTCGCTACTCTTTTGTCTCTGCGTGCATTTCCTCACAGAAGAGGGGGTCTCTGTTTCATTTCTCGTAGGGATGTTTTTTGGCGAGAGTTTAGGAATGTGCAATGGTGAGGGTTTGGGGAGAGATGGGGGGTCTAGTTTAGGGTTTTTGTGATATGTGTTTAGTGGGCAGGGAGGGGGAGGGGCTGTGGGTGGAGGTCGAGGGGGCTATGGAGGAAGAGGGCGGTTACTGTGGGGAGTCGGGGATTAACAACGGGGTTTAGAGGGCGGGGAGGGATCATTGGAGGGGGGGAGGGTACTGGGGTTGTCGGGGAGGCTACGGGGTCTGTGGGTATTGGGATTGCTAGGGAGGGGAGAGGACTGCCGAATACTGCAGTTGGGAATGTGGAGGAAGGACTGCCGAATAGGGTTGCTCGGGGGAAGAGGACTGCTAGGAGGGGAGAGGAGTAGCTGGAGATGGGGGAGAGAGGATTGTTGCGGAGGGGGGAGGGATTGCCGAGGGGATAGATGTTATTGGAGGGGGGTTAGGGACTGTCCGGCGAGAGGTAGAGTGAGGATTGGGGGAGGGGGGGAGGTTAGTGAAGGGAGAGGATGTGGGGGGAGAGGGAGAGGAAGTGGAAGGGGGATGGTGAGAGGAAGGAGAGAGGGTGTGTGAAGGTGTAGATGTGTGGGGAGAGTAGCGGTGACAGGCGAGGGGGCTGTGAGGGTGTGGAGTGGGTCTGTGAAGGAGTGGAGTGGGTCTGTGAGATCTGTGAGGGGCGGAGGCTGTGGGGGTGTGGAAGGGGAGATACAAAAAGAATTGATGGATCTGTAAGAATGCTTACCTCCTTGTTTGTCCTTGATCTTGCTCTTGCACGTTTGTGAGGTGTTTGCTGCCAAGAGTTTTAATCTGGTACGATGAGATGTGCATCTATTGTATGTGTTGTGTTGTCTACGGAGCCTATTTAACAAGGAACTTTTGAGGAATGATTGCAAATGAAAGCAAATGGATATGATGCAAGGAAAGTAAATGAATCTGGAGCAAATAATAGGAGGGAGAGAAGTGCTTATCACTGGTGTTGATGTTGAAGCGTGAGTGACGCAGCTGCCGTAGGGCAGCTTTATCTTGTGTGTAAGATGTGGATCTTCAATGTTAAGTGTTGCTTGTGTGGGTTGGGGAGGTAGAACGACTGCTGGAGGAATGCAGATCTAGTCTGTAGAGTTCAGATCTGGGGAGATTCGCCACTTAGAGGTATAGCTGGGGGCTTAGATCTAAGTTCCAACACTGGTATCCCCGCTTTCAACAACTTACCACCTGAGATCTAGCACATCTATCCACTCTTTGTAAACGTATCTACACAGATCTTGATAAGAGCCCACTCCAATTTCTCCAACTCTCACGCAGCTTTGCAAACATCCAGACTAGTCTCAGCTTCACCACAAACGAGAGCTCCACAGCAACTCCAGCCACTTGTTGCTGTTCGAATGCTCGGTTTCTGAGACTGAGTCCCTCCACTCCCCTCACCACAAATCTTGGAGCTCTACTCAATCATCTTCAAACCTCAGAGTATGGACACATACCTTGGGTTGCTTTTATATCTGAACTAGGGTTGGTACCCGTCGTCCCGACGGAAAGAACGGAGGGTGGTGTGTTCAATTTACGTTTGTATGTTTTGTATTTTAAAACCTATAAGCTCATTTCGAATCTAAATGGAAAAGTACTCATATTTTTGGAGTGAATGTAAACATTACCCTAGTTTAAATCCACTCCAAAAATAAAGTACTTTTGCTTTACATTTGCATTTTAATCGACCCTTTGTGCACATAAGTATCACTTGCCTAGTATAGGAGGAAAAAACCCTTCACATCAAGAGGTCAAAATCAAGAGTCATTAGGTTACTACCTAATATCAAGAGTCAAGAAGAGTGCATCACCGTGCCTCACCCTTCACATCAAGAGGTCAAAATCAAGAGTCATTAGGTTACTACCTAATATCAAGAGTCAAGAAGAGTGCATCATCGTGCCTCACCCTTCACATCAAGAGGTCAAAATCAAGATTGAGAGGTCACGTGACCGGGAGCGGCGGACAGTTAGAATGACGCCTTTTATATAGGTAGATGTTGTCCCTTCCAAATTATTTATCCTAAGGCAAACAAAGGTGTCCCACACCCAAAAGACCTCCGTCAGCTGGTTGCTGAGAAATTGCACCTACAAATCCCTACATGCAACAAAACCTACAATATTTCCCTGATATAGAGACCCTAAATCATGTAATCTACACCTTTTATCTGGACCTCTAACTGTATTTCATGCAGAAACCGTGCCTAGTGATTGTGGGGGGAGAGTAGCGACAGCAGCGACTTACAATGGCACTGAATGTTGCAGCATAGGTTGTGCAATTTAGAGATGATCCCAGCTATTTTTTATGGTGCTAGACCTGCCGCTCTTTTGTCTTGCATGCGCGCGAGGGTATGTAGAAAATCCTGACGCCAGCACTCGGAATGTGTGTGGGATGACAACGTAAACTGCGCACACAAACAACCCCAGTGTCGGCATTATACCTCTAATATTAGAACTGAACAACATATAAAGAAGGGAAATTCTCAGTATAGCGTGCAGTCGTTGAAACATCTATGGCAAGTCTGTTAAATCTAATGAATTGCAAGCCCTTGACCCCTAAAGTTCCTTGACATTTTCTGTCCAAAACTAGTCCAAAACTGCCATAGTCAAACATGGCCGCAATAATCACAATTTTTAGAAGAATTCTCAACTTTTAACCGTAAGATCTAAAACTAGACTCATGTATAATAATCCTACAAAATTTTAGTTGCAATCCACCGCACGGATGTGAAGATTAAAGTGTTTGAAGTGCACGAAGTAGTTTTTTTTCCCTCTTGCCCGACAAAGTCAGCTCACTTTGACTAAGCATATCTCCTAGTTTTTAGAGTACATTGTGTTGGAAATCATTACTTATACAAAGAATATGATGTTAGCTAAGTGTGTGCAAAATTTGAGGTCATTTCGAGTGGTACATCATGCTTAAATAAATACTTTAGTGAAAGGGGGTATAAAACAATGCAAATGACCCTTCCAAGTGATGTACCTTACAATCCGAACGGTTGAAGTTTACTAAGATTATTGCAAAGTAGATCTTGAATCCTTATGTTCCTCTCTTTGTTCCACATGCTTTCAATTTGTACTTCTACCACTATTCTAGAACCATGTCACTTTATCACGACAATTTGTCACTCCCTTCTCCGAGAGGCGGAAAAGAGCAACCGTTGATTTTCCAATCTTCTCGTATGTTCCCCTTTCTCTAGAGGATCCATAGGTCCAACTACGAAACATTTCTTAATCCTTAAACGACCACGGCCAATTTTGCTCTAAAATTGCCACTGTTAAAAAGAGGCTTGAAATTTACATTTTGAAGTAGAACTTTGGACTTTTAACCGTAATATCTTAAAACATACTTCTATATAAAATGCCATATTTTTTTTATTGCATCCACCATACGGATATGAAGATCATAAGATTTGAAGTGTAAATCTCCCCCCCTTTGCCTGACAATGTGAAAATATTTGACTTGGGTTAAGATGTTATTTTACACTAAAGACAAGGATTTTTTTCGACATTTTTGAAGAAGGTAATATTCTCTATGTGTATGAAAAATCTCAATGTCAATTGAAACTTCTAGCAATAAATTTGGAGCTGCCCGGCGTCCTCATTTTTACCTTCGAAGAGTATTAACTTTTACACCATGAATTGAAAAAATAAAATAAAAAATTCTCCACAACCTCTTATTGGGGACAATCTAGTATAGAAACTTCAGTTGAAAAAGGATATTTTTTTGAGTTTTAGGAACTTGTTCAAAATTCAAAAACGCCTCCCCAAGGAGAAATGGTCCTTTAGGGGTTAATGTATGAGCACATCTCCCAAGGTAGTCAAGTGACATTCATAGTCATGGAATTGAAGAGGGACAAAAAAGTACTTTCCTTCTATCCAGCTCCATCCATATGAAGTCGATTAGAGGCATGCCGTACCCGAGGGTCAAATTCGGCTTTGAATAATTCTAGAAATAGCTGCCGGATTTTTTGGGAAATTTACTTTTTATACATCAAAATTTTAACACGGTGAAAAAAGTATTTTGAAGAATATACTATTTTAGAACTTTATCCAACCTCTATTTTTAGAAGTAAATAATTATTTGACACAAGAGTGTAGAATTTGACCCTAGAGTACAACATGTGTTGTCAGTGATATCATACTCCAAGGTAAGAGGCCCTTAATGAGCGGATTGCACCACACATAGGTGGTGAAAAGAGAAGCTCTCAAGAATTAAATGAAAACAAACTCCGATCAAATTTTGCACTCAAACAATATGTGAGAAGAATCTACCTCCCACAGTCTGACATCTAAGGTGGAAGTGCCCAATTCTTATCACTTAAGCTAGTTGGGGTCTCAAATGACATGGTATGTAAAAAAATTATGTAGAAAGATGCGGAATTAGGAATGAAACTCAACAAACATTTTTTCAAATTTAATCTCGAAGGTGGCAAATTGATATGGAATTTAGAAGCTCAAAATGCACTAGAGCCCATAATTGTATTGTTTAGTAGGTGAGATATGGTGCCCTCCTTTGCCAAATGCCAATAAGTGGCAGAGAGTACAAGAGAGAAGACATGCCATGGATAATCAACACATGCATGACCCAAAACCAACCGGCCCTTGTTTGACTTTCGAGGCAAGACCACCAATGAGTAACCTGACCAAACCTTCAATTTGCCATTTTGTGACACTTGGTCCTTTAGGGATTAAGCCCAAATTCTCCCCGAACTATTTTTCCCACTCTTTATAAAAGAAACGCTCTCTTGTCCAGTAGGAACATGGGTCATAACAATTTTTGGCTTCCCATCATACCATGAGTTGTGTTGTGATGACTCTCGGATGGTTCTCGGTTGACTCGCATTCTTTGCAAACCAGGCAACTTCCCAACCTGTTCCTTTATCATTTCTATTTGCCCTTTATCTTGCCACGAAAAGAAAATGATTCCATTTCACACACCCACTTACACATTATGTTGCAATAAATTGCCTCCCTGTTGGAATGGATGGAGTATGGCAACAAGTTTGAGATAGTGCTGTTTGTTTTGTTTACACATTTTGTTACAATAAATTGCCTCCTTGTTCCAAAGGAAAACAAAACTTGGATTTTCTCGCCTTGGGATCTTCAAGTTGACTGCTACAAGATGACATTGAAAACATAAAAATACAGTTTTTTCCTTCTGTGCAAAGACAAGGTCAGAATACTTTGTCTCAAGATAATGGCATATTTTATAACACATTGCATGAGTTTTATGGATCTAGGTTCAAACTTGTATTAGGTCATTGCATGCCATAATTTACAAGAAATGGACGTGTTTGGTAAAAGAGAAATGGACTTTGCAAAGACTAGGAATATAGAAAGAAGTCATTAACTTCGAAACCTATTTCAATTTCTAAAATAAAAAATGATCATTAGATATTAAATTCGAATGGTGGATGACATCAATATGCCCTCTACTATTAGAAAAACAATAAATTAATGAAGTAAAGACATTATTTTCTACACGTTTTCCAATAAGACAATGAGGCTTGTTACTTACTTAAAATTTCTGATGCCCACCTTAAAATAATGCTTTGTTGAACTTCAAAGTAGAAATATTCACCACTTTATAGAACCACAATTGTCGTAATTATCCTTTCCAAAAACTGCTCTAGATGGCAAATTATTTTCCTTCAAAGCCAAATTTGAAAGAAAAACAACGTACTTCCACCAAGCATCTACTAATGCAAATCTACATCGAAAAATCCAAAGGGAACTCTTATATTTTGACACCATCCAAACCTAAATAAACCCTTATAGAGCCCACTGCACGACACGTCATTGTGTCAAAGTAAACCCCCAAATACCATTGCAAATTTCACACCAAAAGCACTTCAAAACTGTTGACTCTATTGCAATGAGTAACTAAGGAAACAAAAACGTTTATCTCTAGTTCAAAATTGTAGGTTCTCAATTAAGACCCATTGAGTAACATACTCACAAGATTCCATCAACTTTGACCATACTAATTGAAAGATTATAGTGTTTGAAGTTGAGAAAGTGGTCTATTTTCATCCTTACATTGAGTGGATTGGCAAACTTTGACTTCACTTGGTGTCATGTTTTTGCACTACTCATGGCCTAAATTCATTACCATCATGTTAAGCATGATATTATTTCCTTGTACACCAATTTTTAGAGATAGAAAAAGGATGTAGCATATTTTGTAAAAATTGTACAATGAGAGGAGGTTCAAAAAGTGCCAATTCACGTTTTGTTTTCTTGTGAATCTAATATGTGTTAGAATGATAATCCAAATGGTTAATAAGAAGGTAGCCACCATAAGTTGTTTTGGAAAAAATGAGAAGTTGAAAAAATGAAGATCTCTAAGTTTAATGTGGACAAGAAGAAGTTTCTTTGGTCCCTTGCCCAACAAAATGTGACGATGTGTGAAAATGTTTGGCTTGGGTTGATATGCTATTTTTCACCACAGACAAGAATTTTTTTGACAATATGAAAGGAAATTATATCACTTTCTAGTATTGAAAACCTCACATTGAATACAATGTCCTAGTGAAAGTTTTTGGAGTTGCCCGACTTGCCCGCACTTGGGAAGTTTTATTTGAGATGGCACGACTTTTTTTTCATAGCTCCAATGAGAATAAAATTTAGATTTCCATGCACCTCTTGTCTTCTTGCATCTTTGTAAAAAAATTCAAGAATCTTTTATATGAGCTACAACTATGGGAACGTGCCCGAGATTTGCAGAAACCCACCTCAAGACTTTTTTCATTTAGGGATAAAGGACCATGAAGTTTGTCCCAAAGAAAATCAAATTTTCTATGTGCTCTCACATTAGTAAAATTAAATTCAGTCATTGTGTTATCGACTTGATTTCAAAAAGACCAACAATCTCATAACGCAAGCATTATTCATACATTTAACTAGCAAGAAGTTAATGTTATTTGTGCACTTATTATTATGATATTAGGTGGACAAAATGTCTAGTCAACATTGATTTGATGCTATCTTGATACTTTGTTATTATTTGGAGCATGTTATGTTGATGTAATTCTAATATAATTTTCATGTCATTCTCACTACTATCTATGTCATGTCATATTTGTTTTATGTTAATATCATTCTAACTCATGTCGATTTATGTCATTTCGATGAAATTTTATGCCATTGCAATGTGAATGTTACATCATTAGAATATGTGTTTTGTCACATGATATGGTGATGCCATTTTGACGTCAATTCAACTTGAAATTCACTTTTTTCAACCATTTCTTATATGTAAACTAATTGTCATTAAAACATGTAATACTTTCATGACAAATAGATACTTTACTACTATACTGTAACAAAAGATTGAAAAGAAGAGTTTTCAATTAAAAAAGAAGTATGAGATAGGATCTCACTTGAAAATATAAACTGTCATCTTAAGGAAAAAAAAAAGAAAAAAAAGATTGAATAATGACATCTTGAGTCATATGGATACAGTAAACAAGGTGGGATCCACCAAATCGAAACTACAAGCATGGACTCATATATTCAATAAGAAAGATAACTCAAGATATTGTAATAAATGTGTACGATGGGTCCCATGTGGGCCCACATACAATTTATATCCGGTAGATCTTCACACACCAATGATCATATTTGCATTGTTGGAATTTTGATCCACAAAGCATCCATGTGGTGGGACCCACCGTACCATACTTCACCTTTGCTCAAAGTCATCAAATATTCCATTCGGGTATAAGTTATGATGATACGAAGTTATGGAAAAAAGTAGTTAATATGAACTTCGTGTAGGCCCCACATGTTGTCGTGATGAAATATCTTGATTCTATTTTTATCGTCCAATTCGACCTTCTAAAAGCGAATTAGATAAGTCTAATATTCAAATAATGGATTATAGGATTTTGTAAAGTGAACAATATTAAATATGGATTCAATTTGGATTATTGTAATATTATTCTATTATTGAACAATATTATTAAATATGGATTCAATTTGGAAGTATATAAGGATCCAAGCTAACCTCGAGGATTCATTTGGTAGAAGAGTGTTTTGCTTCATAGGATTTCCGCATAGACTTGAAGGTCGTTTTGTTTTTCTTTTGAAGCGGTGGACGAAACGATGCGGTGGTTGATTGGTGTCCCGCGATCTTTGGGTTTTTTCTATCAAGACATGTGCAAGGTATGTGAGCTTTCAAAGTTGTTGCGTAATTCCTTTGCGTAGAGGAAGAGGGGTGGAGGCCTCGACGCTCCCTTGTGTTGTATGGCAAGAGAGGTCGAGGCCTCGACCCCTCCTCTTTGTTGCATGACAAGAGAGGTCGAGGGCCTCAACCCCTCCCTTTGTTGCATGACAAGAGAGGTCGAGGGCCTCGACCCCTCCCTTTGTTGCATTGATTTTTCTTAACACCTAGAGTTTCTTGACAAAACCCGCCTTAAAAATGTAGATTCTGTTGTAGGGTGTAAAGGAGAAACTGCGGGTCTTTTTTCCAAGTTTTGACCGTAGGATCTTGAACACATTAACATGCCTGCAAAATTTGACATCTTTTGACCGTACGGATCGGAAGATTATAGCGTTTGAAATAGGAAGATGTCATTTTCTTTAATGCTTTGAGAGGATCAGCTGACTTTGACATCACTTGTTGTGAATTTTTTGCACTACACAATATGTTAATCTATTACAATCATGTTGAACATGCAATCAACTCCTTGTTCACAAAATTTTAGAGGTTGGGGAGAGTTGTAGCATTTTCAAAAAAATTGTGCAAGGAGTGGAGGTTCAAAAACTATCAATTCACGTTTTATTTTTTTGTGAACCTAATATGTTCTAGAATGAGAATCCGAATGGTCAATGGGAAGGTTTACACCACACAATGCCGTGGGAAAAATAAAAAAGTAAAAATATGAAGATCACTAAGTTTTATGTGGAAAAGAAGAAGAATTTTTTTTAACTTAGCCCGACAATGTGTGAAAATGTATGACTTGGATTCATATGCTATTTCTCACTAAAGACAAGAGATTTTTCTTGACAACATGAAAGGAAATAATATTATTTGTCGTTGTTGAAAATATCACCTTCAATAGAGTGTCTTAGCAAAAGTTTTTGGAGTTGCCCAACGGGCCCGCTCTCCCCATTTGAACTTCAAAACCGTATAACTTTTTCATTAAATGTCGGATTGGGGAAAAACTTGGTCTCACACAAAGCTTTTAGTAATGTCCATCTACAATAGTTTTTTTGAAAAAGAATGCTAAAGATTGACACAAGAGGAACGTGCCCAGTCCTTCAAGGTTAATCTTGGTAATTTAGGGGTCAAGGGTAGTCCCTCAACAAATTTGCCTAGTTGTGTGCGAGGTAGGACATTGGGTGAAGGCCATTTCTTCTTAATTGCAGAGTGTGTTCTTTGTGCTGGAAGGGCTCCATCAACTTAACGATTCTAAGCGTCATTATCGTCTGAAGTGGATGCGGAGCATCAGGTGATGCTATTTGGGGTGACCAAGGAGTATGTGGGTTGTGGCATTATAATGGCAGAAATATAGACAGGTGTGACATTGGAGGGTGAGACATAGAAAATTAGAGAAGAAAATAGTATTTAGAAGGATATAGAAAATGGTATGTAGACTAGAATTTATGCATATTATTAGATATATATATATAAGGAAATAGAAATCTACGTATCTTATATAAGACAGAATCTAGCGATGTTTAGTTCCTGATTGTGGATTTATTTTAGTTTTAGGAAGAGTAGATCAAAGTTGTAATATTTTTAGTATGCAATGATATAATATAAAAATGACATGAAAGTGGTTGCATAAGTTGCAAGATGTATGGAGAACAATTGAAAAATGTGATGTTGTGGTCTTACCTTAAATTAAACAATGGCTTTTATGTATGTGGTTACCAATGTCCAATATCTCCGCACTCCCAAAAAAATTCATGGTTACATTGATTTGGATGAGTGAACTATATGCAGCGAAGGAGTGAAGTAGAATTGACCAAGTGCATATTTAGCGAATTCCATGTTTGCCTATCTAAATAATCATTTTCCACCGCACATGTGTTTCGCTCAAAATGGATGTTATATGGTATCACCTAGATATTGGATGGATATTGCCTTGATATTGTATCAGTGTCACCATAGTATTACATGGGTATCACCTTAGCTAAATCTCTTGAAATTTCCCATAATTTTGGACAACATCCCATTTTGAATTAATTATGTACAAAAGCAACCACGACGTAGGGTACTTAAATAACTTTACAAAAATAAGCAAAAATTTAACCAAATTTGATATTCAAACTACTTGTTTGCAAAATGATACAATATTTTATTCCAAGATATCTTTTTCTAACATAATTTGTAATGTGTAACAAAATTGAATTAGATCTTATATTTTTGTTTTTGATTATATTGCATTCAGTTATTTTGCCTAATATGAGTTGAATCACAATATTTTTCTTCATGCTTTACATATTAAATTTGCATGTACATGTTAGTGAAGTAATATTTTTCACTTATCATAATTTTCCTTTTATCACCAATACTCTATATTATACCCATTGCTATCATCTCAAGAATGGATGGAGCTAATTGAGCGTCATGTACAATATCATTGAAACATAACTTACTACAAGTTCTTTTCACAACTTTGAATAATTCTTTCTATATGGTGTGAACTCAAAAGTCATGTTTGTCACTTACGAAAATTCTCATATAACATATGCATGTCAAGATCAATAACTTATTTGAATGCATATGAGTATGTGTGCAATAAATCATACAATAAAGAGATTAGACATTCCAAATATTGTTGTCTACACTAGGGTTAAACAATCCAAAATTTACATATGATGCTAAATTGCTATCTTCTATACCCATCCTAGATTTGAAAGATGATGGTAGCCCTATTTTAGATTGCTTATGCATTGATCAATAAATGTGTATATGATGTGATGACCTATGTGCACACTACCGCTCACTTTAGTACCAATCATAGATTTTGGGTTGTTCTACTATACATAATAGGATTGCTGTACTTTAGCCACTCCATTCAAAGGACTAGATGAAGAAAACTCTATTTTCCTGAAGACCTAATGTATCAACCATCCCCAAGACAACAAACCCTAATGCCGGTGGATAGAAGTAGTAAAGAAATTAGTAACAATACTCGTATTTATAGCTTAAATATAATAATTTTATTTATTATATTTATACAATAATTGTATCTATAGTAGATAAAAATAATATTATTTATAATATGAAATAATAATTCTATTTATAATAATATACACACAATAATAAGTTCAATTATAGTATAGGTAGTATGATCTATATTTTGTATACATCCATTCCTTCTATAAGTATAGCCAAATTTTGTGCAGATAGATGGAAGTAGTGATAAATTATTCAAGGATATGACTTTCAAATTCACAAATGCACAAATTTACGAATCCATAATTTATAAACCCGTAAATGTGAAAATCCATACATTCACAAATCCACAAACCCCCTTATGCATAAACACACAAACTTC
Organism: Bryoerythrophyllum caledonicum; assembly: GCA_963971425.1. Classification (NCBI taxonomy): domain Eukaryota; kingdom Viridiplantae; phylum Streptophyta; class Bryopsida; order Pottiales; family Pottiaceae; genus Bryoerythrophyllum; species Bryoerythrophyllum caledonicum. Next base: position 61,345,728 of record OZ020514.1, on the reverse strand, counting down.
AAAATCCATATTTCCCTAAACCTACAAACCTATACTCACAAAATCATAAACTCATATATCAACAAACTCATATATCTACAAATTAAGAAACACTAAAACTCATAACTTTAGAAACCTACAAATCTAGCAATCCGCAAATTCACAAACTCATAAAGCCACAACTCAAAAATGCACAAACCCGGAAATTCTGAATTTCATGAATCCACAAACTCACAAGTTTACAAACTCTCAAATCCACAAACCTATAAAGCTACAAACCCACATATACACAAAAAATGTAATAGAACAAAATTTATCATTTTATAGAATCCACATATATGAACATATATATACATATATATATCCATGTATATATATAAATATAACCATATGTATTAAAGAATACATATAGTTATATACATAACGTTTAAAAATTAATAATCAATAGAATTTAGATGTTCATGGTAGAACATGAAACATCAATTTCTAAAACACATAAATTTATCACATATAGGGCAATAGCATCGAGGGCGGACTTTGCATTCACACACTACACATATTCCACGATTATGTTCAGTGAATATCGGATAGTGTATTTTTCGTGAATTATGCATCATAGTCAAATCTTCATCTTGTCCTCTGTGCCAATTTCAAGTAAGCATTTTGCACAGGTCTTCTCGGAATTCCAAATGTGTCATTGGTGTTCTTGGGGGTCTTGTACTCTTGCATTTTTGAAGATAAATGATAAACATATTGACTATAGTCATATTAAGAAGGAAAAATAATATTCTATGCCACCATTTGTTTGTTCTAGCTTGCGTAGAATAAGATGCCCAAAGTTGGTCTGCTACATCTACACCCCGCATATAAGTAGTGTATTCAATATGCATTGGCGATGTCATTATATGTTCACAAATTGCTCCATTCCGGCGAGGGACCATGTCAAGTAAAAATTCGGGAAGACCTCTAGGCATTGAATGCGTAGATAAAATAATAACCGGTTTTTTGTCCTTCCAAATCACACATGCAATTTTCCTACTCTCATGCATTCTCCACGAATATTTACCTTGGGGTTTTTTCATGAAATATTTCATGTTTTTACATCTAGAAGGTAATCCCACCCTATTGGATCTCATAGTACCCGTAGCATAAATACCACGCTCTAATAGATCCATGAATAATCCAATACTACTAAAATAGTTATCAACAACCAAAACCCAACCTGTATGTCCAATATCTTGCACCAAATCTAAAACAACTCGATGTGCTAATTTTGGCTCTCCCCTAGAAGATGATGGTAAATTGTCCGTAGTATTTGTTTTACCACAATAGACATCGAAATTCCAAACATACTTTGTTTGCGAACATGCCAAACACCAAATTTTTATGCCCCATTTTTCCGGTTTTTGGGGCATGTATTGGCGCAACGGACAATATGAGCCTTTATATCTAACCATCATTTCATCCACGGTGCAATATTTACCTAATTCCCAAGCTTTTTTACAATTATCTCTAATTGCATTTAGAAGCCATCGAACTTGGCCCAATTTATCATATCCCGGTAAATTTCTGTCTCTCACATAGTTTGTTGAGTCAGTAATATGAATGCACCTCAATAAAGCAAAAAATCTTTTCCTTGTCATAAGTTGTGAAATAGTAGAACAATGGAAATTGTTTGGTTGTCTTTTCATACCCATGTACAAACAAATGGCAAAAAAAACATGAATGGTCGCAATTGTAACATCCTCCCAATCGGAACCCCCCATAGTCTTTCCGGAATCCGTCATAGTTTGCGCATACCGATTTGTTTCTTTTGCAATGTTTTGTAATAAAGCATTGGGCCAAAATTGAAGAAAGAATTGCAAAATAGATGGAAAATAACGCAACGATGATCTTGGACCCAAAGGTCCAACAAAGTCTTCCGACTTTAGACATATGTTGAAATATTTTTTTGTCAAGTCGAGTCTCGAAATAAATATTTAATGTTTTCTGGATTTTCGTCAACTTCCATAACATCATGGTCATCATTTGAACCGCCATCATCACCAACACTATCAATATAGTGCTCATTTGTACCTATTCTCTCTTCAATATTTCTTTCATGCATAGAATCATTTCCAAGTTCTATGCTTTTAGAGTCTGTAGAATCCACAAATTCTTCCCCAACCACATTGAAAAATCATCCTCATCTTGAAAATTATCTTCCGTGGAATGGATAGTTGAATCTAATCTTGCATAGGGGAGAGACTCTGCAGAAGAATCTATATTGTTGGAGATTGGGGCTATAAATTCCCCAACCCCCCTCCCCAACTTAGAACTGGAGCGGTCAGTGGACTTGCCCTGGCCCCTACCCTTACCCCTCCGGTGGCCACCGTCACGAGCCCTACCCCGGCCAACACCCTGGCCCACCGGTGAGTGTGCCGGGCACGCCCCGGTGCCAATGGCAGCC
>OZ020514.1:61308292-61343100 GCA_963971425.1 Bryoerythrophyllum caledonicum | reverse complement strand
CATAAATCTTCAAGTGTTCTCACCTCATTGTGAGCATAAAGACCTGCATTAAAATTGTCCTCTTCCAACTCCTCACAACTAGAACCACGCCCGTTCGTAATAAATTGGTGTGGTGAATGTGAGTGCGGAGGTGGTGAAGGTAAGCGCGGAGGTAGTGAAGGTGACGGCGGAGGTGGTGAAGGTGAGGGCGGAGGTAGATAATAGGATTCCATTCGTGCTTCAATACGCACACTACGACGCACACTCTTATCATTTTGTTATATCTCCTTCCCCTTCCAATACAAAGATGGTCGTCGTGGCATCTTGGCAACAAAATTATACACTCTTGCTCACAATTGTGTGCAACCAGAGTAGAAAAGGGAAGAAGAAATGGAAGGTCACTAGTATTAGTACATTGTATGTGGAAGAGGATGAAAGAAAATTGCATTATTGAAACTCCCTTGCATTATTGCCAAAAAGGTGAATTATTGTCAGAATGTTGAATTATTGCAATAATGTTGAATTATTGCAATAATGTTGAATTATTGCAATAATGTTGAATTATTGCAATAATGTTGAATTATTGCAATAATGTTGAATTATTGCAAGAATATTGAATTATTGCAAGAAGTTGAATTATTGCACTGAAGTTGAATTAGTGGTACTAATTTGACCTTTAGTAAAAGGTGGCGGCATTTGATTAGTTGTAGAAATTGGTGGCATTTGTATGGGGTTACACTATTGTTGACTTTTAAAAAAAATCTTATTCTATCCTGGACTTTGTTTTCATATACTAATAATAATTCATAATATATTTATAAATGATTTGAAGGTGAGAAAATTCCTATGTACTCATGCACGTAGCGCATGTGCATACTTGCATGCCAATGGAAATGTTACGTTTTATTTGTAATAACTTCTAAGTATAAATATTTATATAATATGAAAAATTTGTTTGGATGCACGCACGTCGAGAAACTATAAAAATCGTTTGGTAGAATATTTTGTGAAATGTGAGATTTGGAGTACTCTTCAATGTGGTTGCTTTCATACATAAGTTATTCAAAATGGGGTGTTGTCTAAAATTTCCAACAAATTTCGAGAGATTTTACAAATTTTGAGAGACTTAGGCTATTTATTAGCTAAATACAAGGGCTACTATCTCATATTTGTGGTGGTTGTCATAACCCCGTGAAATCTAAGCGTTTTTGGGACCTCCAAAACTAAAAGTTGCCATTTTCTACCACCTTGTAGAATTTGAGGTAAGGTCAAATATGATTGAATGTTGGATGTTTATCATATGTAAAATCATAACTTTCAAAGTTGATGCATATTATTTTATAGCTTAGAATATATAGTCTATCTTATATAAATGGAGACTTGATAATTGTTACCCCATACATTTTTCTCATATATTTCTCTAAGAAATAGATAAAGTTGAATTTTCACTTGCAAAATTGCAAAACCTCATTGTGTTATTTCAACTTTCATCAAAATTATTTTATAGAAGAATGTATAAAATGATTGAAAGTAATAAATTTGTGAATAATCTCAAGTTGTCTAATAAAAATTGTGTATTGTATAAAATTTTCACACTATGAACGTCAAAAGCATGGAGGCGAACGTCCTTCCATTTATTGCATTTCCTAGTATGTTGCTGCAATTATGTTTCTTGCAAAGCTATTCATGGCTCAATGTCCCAATATATTATTCAATTTTTACCTAATCATGGTACGAAGTGTGATTTTAGAAAGTATGATCCTTGTACAAAAAAATTTAGATAAAGGTTAAAAAACTCAAACGAGTTTCTAAAATTTTGCATGTACATAGTCAACTTAGTCTCCTACATAGAAAAAAATATGAGGAAAAATTTAGGGGCAACAATGATCAAGTCCTTCCTCGCACCATCTAGAAATTACCTCTTGGGCAAAGGGAAAAAGAAGTTTTGATTCAACTTTGAACGTTATGATTTTACAAATGAAAAACATCCAACAATTGAAATTTGAATCAATTCTACTAAACCGGGTTGCATATTGAATTCCATACTATGCCCCATCCGCACAAATTCTGTCCCCAACAACAATAATTAGGGTCCCCAACAACAGCTAAAGAGGCCCCAAGAACAGTGGTTGGGGCCCCCCAGCAATAGCTCTTGGGGACCCAACAACAGTCGTTGGGGTCCCCAACAATAGCTGCTGGGGCCCCTAGCAACAGTCGTCGGGGTCCCCAGCAATAGGTGTTGGGGCCCCAACAACAGTCGCTGGGGCCCCCAACAATAGGTGATGGGGCCCCAATAAGAGTCGCTGGGGTCCCCAGCAATAGCTGCTAGGGCCCGAACAACAGTTGTTGGGGCCCCCAACAATAGCTGCTGGGGTCTCAACAACAACTACTAGGGCTCCTATGACAATGTCTTCGTCTTTTTGTCTTTGTCTTTTTGTCTTTGTGTTTTTGTCTTTTACTATCAACACAAAATTGAACATACTTTTATATTTTAATAATTTTAGAATTTTTTTTATATTTTTATAAATTCAAACTAATACTTACATTGTAAATTTATTATTACAGCAAAAAAAAGTGAAAGCTTGTAGAAGTTAGCTATAAATATTATTTACAAAAAAAATATTGTTATTGTATAGAGTAAACACATATAATTATCAAAATATATCGAGATATTTATTGCCTTATATTCTGAAGATGGCTGAGCTTGTGCAACCGAGTGCAAAAAAACCTAGAGTAGGACAAGTTATTTCTCTAAATTTTATAGAAGATCAGTAAATCCTGGAGTTAGTATACGATTCAAAGAGTAGAGGTTGTAAAATTGTAGGGCACACCAACAAAGCATTTGACCGATTATATGCCATACCTTGTAGAGAAACCCTAATGTGGCCGTATTTCAAAAATATATTTACCAATCCTTCATCTAGGGTAGACATGACTATAACAAAACAACAGATTTACGTCCATTATTGCCACAAACTATGCCATGATTGTGCGCAAAAATCTTTACGTTGCTCTATATGTGAACAGACACTAGATCCTGATTTTGCAATGCATACAAGATTTATTTTTGATACGTCTATTACCAGAGACATCGAAATAACTAGTCTCAAAGACTTCCATCAAACCTTTCTCTGCTTGGAGAAATTTTTGAAGGAAAAAAGTGAAGAAAAAAAAAAAAAAAAAAACATGTTCCAAACAAAATTTTCCAATGTTCACTGGTGAAAAAAGGATTGTTGGAACTATCCATTCTCGAGGCATTCAACATAAATATAGATATGCAGGTAATTGTTAGCTACACAAACATTCCAGCTGATATCAGAAATGAAGAAGAGCCATATTGGGAGAACAAAAAGTTTGAGAAAGTTGAGAAAGTATATATGAAAATAATCATTTGCAACCAATAACATCAACTGCTGTATTATTGCTAGATGGAAATACTATAATCAACAATAAAATATTGGATCCAAAAAACATATCACTTAAAGAGGTTTTATTTATTTATATCCCAAAAATATGGGAAAACGATGTTGAATATCAAAGAATATTAGAGGCCACAGATATATATTATTAGACCGCTTCGTTTGTAGGAAAATCTAATCAAAAAGACCCAAAACGAGGTGTTTATAAGTCTGTAGGCCACGGCTATGTTGTCCATGTAGGAGAAAAGTCAAAAGGAGATATCGTTCAGTATGATCGTAAAAACATGACTGAAGACACAAAACGTTCCTTGAGGGGCACATGAAATTCTATTGCAACGGCAATGTGGAAGGTGTTAGATTTATTTGGAGCTCTTGTAAAAGAATTTTTTGCTCATCAATTTCAACATATGGATTGTATCGCAATTGGGTTGAAAGCATATCCAACAAAAGTGCACCAATTGCACTTGTCAAAGAATTCTTTTATAAAGCCACATATTGATAAAAACGACTTGGATTGTTCATTTATATGCTGGTTTACAGAAGGACATCCGCAAGGAGGCGAATTCAGAATCTTTCAACACTGCATGAAACTTCAAAATAATAATGGAGTAGGTATATTTGTATTTAGCAAATATGTCAGCCACGGAACGCTAAGGTTCGATGCCAATTCACTATCAAATAATAATTTCAAATTGGGTACAACCCTTGTGAACAAACCGGCAATTTGTGAAAGATTATCAAATCAACTAACAAGTGGAACACCTATCACTTGGATAGATTATATTGATCACCTAGATAGTGAAAGTGAACAGGAAAAATGAGTAATTGATTTGTAAAGTGTAATTTTTGACCTCCATGCATGGATAGATGCAATAATCAAATTCTTTACAATTTTTAAGCTTTCAAGCATAGGATCTTTTATCTAAATCTATCTAGAAGTATTGTTGTAAATTTCATCTATAGGATGTGCATCATTTTTACGATTATAACATTTGAAAATTGTCCTCAAGAATTCATTGTGCTTTTAGAAGCTTGAAATTACAAAACTACAATTTTCTACCACTATGTGTTCATTGAAGCATGGATCATATATTTTTTGTTTTTTGTAATTTGAACTATATGATCACAAAGATGATTATAACAAAAAAATATTGATTCAAATTTCAACCCTGACATGTGCACCAGATATGAGATCATAACCCAAAAAAATCCTCAATGTCTTGGAGCTTCAAACCTCAAAATTACCATCTTCTGCCTCTATGCACTCCCGAGGGTATAGACCAATTTTTTACTATTTTCAGACTTCCAACTATAAGTTCTTGTACCAAACTTTATTTAGAAGAATTATTCAAAATTTCACTTGTTGGATCTTCTCCATTTGTGAGATCAGAACATTCAAAATTACTATTATTTTTTTGCGTTCATATTTGCAATTATTGTAAGTCTAAAAAACCACTTATAATATTTGTGTAAGAATTGGGGGAATATTTGGCTACACCACGGAGATTGCCATCGTGACTCACACTTTTCACAACGGAGATAGAGATTTTAACAACGGAGATAGAGATAAGGATTGAAAGAATTTTGTTGCCCATGTAATTTTTAGCATGAGACGACCTCTATGTTGATTATATGTGTGAAAAATTTAAAGTCCAAAAGATCCACAGAATTAAAACTACATCAAAAGCTAGCAACATGTGTACTTGTGAGAAACATTTCACTCCTAGCCGACTTTGACACACTCCCAAGGATTGGAGTTTTTGGTATGTTCCCATGAAATTTTTTATATGAGACTATCTCTATGTTGATCAAATGCGTGCCAAATTTGAAGGCCAAAATATCTACATATCAAAAGATTTTTGAAATCTACCAACATGTATAGTTGTGAGAAACATTTCACTGCTGCCAAGTTTGACACCTTCCTAAGGATTCAACTTTCTATTTTTTCCCATGATATTCTGGACATAAGACCATATCTAAGTTGGTTATGCATGTGCTTAATTTTAAGTCCAAAAGACCCGCAAAAGAAAAGAAACAAATCTAAATCTACCAAGTTACATGTGTAGTTGTGAAAAACAATCAGCAAAACCATTTCACTATTATCAACTTTGGCACCCTCCCTAGGTAGGAAAAAATGTTAATTGACCATGCAATTTTTGGCACAATATCACCTTCATGTTGATAACATGTGTGCCAAAATTCAAGGCCATAAGATGAATACAGAAAACCATCTTCAAAATCTACCAAAATTTGTAGCTACAAGAAACAATTTTGAATATCCTTTTTTCTATTCATCATGTGGCCTTGGATTTGGCACAATTATTATAAACATAGAGGTGGTCTCATGCTAAAAATTCCATGGGTACAAAAATTCTTTCAATCCTTGGGAGGGTGTCAAAGTTGTATAGCTGTGAATGGCTCACAACTACACATCTTGGTAGATTTTGAATATGTTTTTTGGATTCATCTTCTGGCCGTGAAATTTGGCATACATATTGTCAACATAAAGGTGATCTTGTGCTAATAATTTCATGGTGAATTGACAATTTTTCAGCCCTCATGAGGGTGCGAAAGTTGGCAGCAATGTAGCGTAGAAACGTACAAAATCAAAAAAGTACGTATACTTCTGTGAGGGTACTATACAAGGAACCAACATCTTGATGAACATGATGGTAAAAGGTTTATACTATACGTAGTGCAAAATTTTGATACGAAGTGAACATGAGTGAAAAAAATTTGAAATAAAAATTATTGGAAAACATGAGAGTTCAAAATCGTTTTTTTTGTAATATTGGTCTGTGTAGATATAAATAATATTGAGCTAAAACAATTAAAAACCAATCATTCACGTATTATCCCTATAGGCCCAAAATATTTTAAAGGAATCTCTACTTGGTTGCTGTTAAGATGAATTTATTAAAAATGTCACAATAGGATGTTCTTTCAAACTTGTATGAAATGATGTGGTCAAAATTTCGTGAATTTTGATTGTGTTGAGTGAAAGATAATTGCGGTCAAAGTGTACATTTTTTACCGCAATGTACGCTTTGACCGCAATGAGCACTTGGGCCTTTAGGGGATATGAAATGTACAATAAGAATAGAAGGAAATAGAAGAAAATAGAATAAAATAGAATACAACTTATTATGAAAAAAATAGAAGAAAATAATAATAATTAAAATAATTAGTAGTTAAGAAATTATTATTAAAAAATATATATATAAAAAAAAACCAAAAAAAAAGACAAGGAAAAAAAAAAAAAAAACAAGAAATTGGCAAAAGGCCGGCCAGACCCCGTGGATAGGGGCCTGACTGGCAGGCCGGTCCAGGCTCCCATGGCCGTGGGCCCGAGCCGGTCCTTGGCCCCGCCGGCCACGTGCCACCTTTTTATTCACCGGGCCCCGCCACGGAGATCACACGCGGCAGCTGTAGGGCCCGCCGCCAGGCGCTTTTTTTTCTTGTAAAAATAAATTCTATTTATCGCTTTTCTTGGAATTCGTGGGGTCTTCCCTTCCACCATTCTTCCCCTTTATTTGGGCTACCCCACCCTCCCTCCACCCTTGCTGCCCCTACTAAGTGCCTCTCTTTGACACTTGTCTTTCATTGGTTCCCAGGGGTGCCCAGACTGCCCAGTCTCCCGATTTTTGACAATAGGTGGTACTAACTTTCACACCGTAAATCCAAATTTTAAAAAAAAAATACCTCCACGAAGCTCTTATCAGGGCCGATCTATAACAAAAGTTAAAAAAAAAAGGATTTTTTTTTGAATTTTAGGAACGTGCCCAAAACCTGAAATCCCCCCGAAGAAGACTCTGGTCCTTTAGAGGTTAATCGAAGGCTGTCCACTTCCACACCTCTGAGGTCGTTCATTGCTCTTCTATTGCAGCTCGCACAGTTGGGAACCTGTAGGTCGCGGCGCAATGTCCAGGCTAACTGTTGCAATGCCGTGTGCACCTACAGTAGCATTGCCGAAAAGTCATCAGCTGCAGCATATAAACACCCCAAACCTTCCATGCTAAGAGACGCCATTCTCTAACCGCAGGTTATAGCGCCAAAATGTAGCGTAAGGTGCTGCAACCCTTAAGCCTTCATAACAAAAGCTACAGCCACCAGTAGAGCCTATGCCAACACCCTTGTAGAAACCACCATTACAAAATGGAGCTGAGTTAAATATCCTACGCCCATGAAGTTCAAGAGAAACTATTTGGCGCTCTTCATTTCTAGCAAAACTTCAAAAGTCACATAGATAATACAGAAAAATTATTATTCGTGAGTACTGTAGAGGCCCACCGATTTTTGTATGAGTCGCAACCACCTTCAAAACCTCCGGTTAGTAATAAGAGCGCGATTGAACTCCACACCGCCACCCAAGCCTCTAGAAACCGCGAATATGAAATCCGTGCACCCCACAACCCTGATAGTTGATTGCTGGTTTGAAGAGATTAATTAAGTGCACCTGACCAGCAATCACATTTTAACGCCCTCCATGTAGCGCTCAACTACTATTGACAGTATTTCACCTTGTTTGCTACATTTAGAGTATGCAAGCATTGTGATCCTGGTGTCCACTCTGGAGGCATTGCGCAAAGAATGAAAGAGAGGAACGACGACCCAGCCAACGCTTGACTGCAGCGCCGTTGGGGCAGTGATTTTTTTTAATGATAATCCTAGGTAGTGCGAGTGGCTACCATTCATTCTAGTGTGGATTGAATCATGGCCATTTTTCCTTGATATTAGAAAGAAAATCTGACTTCAAGATTGATTTCATAATTATTGGAGTGGCGATTTTTTTTTACATATTCTTGTTCGACATGTGAGCAATCTGGCTCCCTGACTGTTTCATGACACCGCTTTTGGCTGCTTCAATGAACACATGTTCTCTTCTCTCGCGAAGTTTATGAAAATTGAAGTGCCATTGTGGCAACATGTTAGATACATGATGCAAACATAATGCAATACAACCATGATACAAATGAAGCATGACATAAATCCAAGCATGACACTAAGACAAACACGACAACATGATAGACATGAATCAGTCGACAATAGTTCAGAGTTACTCAAACACACACAACATATACAAAGACAACAATGTGTAAAAAGATGACATAATCACTTACTGTCTGGGGGAATTGAACCTTGGCTAAAAAGGCCCTGCCCATTGCAACAGCCAGTCCCCCCCCACCCACACCCAGTTAGTATACTTGATAACGAAATCTCAAGCATCAAACACTTGCTGTCATCACGGAAACAGAGCTTAAGATTACAATCCAACACCTAGTCGTTGAGAAGATTTCTTCTAGTGTGATTGCTGCCGCATAAAGAAACGAATCTTGCGAATAGAAAGGTTGAGCAAATAGTTTAATACAAGTATCTAGATGACTGCCCAAGCGGTTGCGGACTTTTGACTTCATGAAGCCAAGTGTGGAGAATGACCGCTCATCATCCACGCTGCCCAACACAGCACATATGGCAATGTTTGCGAGTTTAAAAAACTCGAACAAGCAGCTAAGCATAAGACTGTTCTATGCCACCTTCTCCCATAACTTGGTAACCGGATTCCTATCACACGGTTCCTCTATTGCGGCATGACAATTGGATTTCATTGTCAACTTGAAGAAGCTTGTCTGCAGCCCAAGTGACCGCGCATCCAAGAGGGGATCCACTTAAACAATCTCAAGTTCGTCTTTGGTCCCTCGATTTACATGTCTTATCACACAGAAGTGATGCCGTAAGGTCTTCATGTGAAGACCGAATAGCTCATCACAATTTTGCTGCAACCAAAACTGAAGGAAGGTTATAGACAAAGCATTTATTACATCGGTATGAAGAAAGCGCTTAACTCGGATATCAGCATTTCGGCAGCATCTTCATATTGACCCTTCACCAAGGTAACCTCCTGAGACAAATCAGATCGACTATCAGACAACTTTTTCAGTGAAATAGCACACATGTGTGTAGCATAAGTATTCTTGTTTATCTGGAATTCCAAGCTTTCTACATCTGGTGAATCCCAGGCGGCTGCCTGCTTTACCAATGCACACAAATTTCTCTGTTACTTTTTTTACATTCAGCCCTCCATGGTAAGTTAAATTAGACACAATAGCTTCGTCCACAACAACATGAACACCGTTCCCTTAAACTAGACGTTGTAATGCCAATAACATGTTGCATCTTGTAAATCCAATAACCGCATAAATATGAACGGATAGCCAGCTCTCATGGTCGATAGTGGTTACCTCGACTGCAAAAACCGAAAAGAAGGGAGCCTCACATATGGTTTTTTTTGTGCTCAAAATGTACATATGCCATGCTGTCCGCCATGCCCCATCCCGCAGTTGTGCTCCAATGCTTGCGAGGGCAGTCAGGCACCGCCAACTGTTGCAACAACACGTAAGACGGCTCAAAGTCCATCATTGGTCATCCTTGGCTGAGAAGCCAAAACAAAACCCGGAACTGCACAAACTTCTTCTTCTTTTCACGAGTCGCTCCTTCAATCACTTGTTGGGCGACAGTCACCGTACCTCTTCTTGCAATAAATATGCGCTCATTTTTTACGTGCTAGCAAGTTGACAAAAAGTAGTGATCTCCTTTCTTGATTTTTCCAAAATCAATGAGTGCCTTCCTCCTCGTCCATGCTTCCAAAAGGAGTCAAGCTTCAACACAAAAAGCTTCTCCCTGCCCTCCACCTGCGAGCAAACCTTGCATCGCACCTGGCAGACACGCCCGTCATGGCCTTGTACCAACTCCGCCCATAGTAGGCATGCAGCCCAGCTCTCTTAAAAGTGACAATTGTGTTCATAGCTTTGCTGCCTGTGCCGCGCGGCCTCGCTCATGGGACTCCCGATGGCTGCGTCAAGAATCTGCACATCAAAGTCTGAACTGGCGGATGGTTTAGCCTTCTTTGTGAGATCAATCACACGGTTTGCAGAAGCGACCTCCTCCGCCTCAGCAGTCTCTGAACCCTCGCTGCACACCCGGACACCCTCTAAGCCTTCTACCATTGTCTCCAAACTATTTCTCAGCACTCTTCGATCATACCAAAAGTTAGACAAACAAGACTTGAGCTCGGGAGCCATGCGGAAACCTTAAATACAACTAGAATATGCAATTCGAGAAAACGAAGACCAAGGTTTGGAAACTCCTTGGTTGCAAAGAGATTTATCATCACGATGGTGCCACAAATGCCGCTGCAACACATGCCACTATCACGAACGCCCTCCATCACACTGTCTCGCTGCCACTAGCAAAGGTCTTCCATTATAAGAAAACCATGTTTTTGGTGTCATCAAGTCTATTACGTGTTGTGTTTTCTGTGATGTCACGCGTTAATAAAAAAATTGCTAGAGTACCTCAAATTTAGTTTGACGTTGCATCAAACGTGTTCTTGTGAAAGACAAAACGCGTTGATGTCACCGTAGACATGCACGTTTTCAATGACGTCAAAACAAACGTGACCACGTCAGACTATAACGTCATAGAAAATATAGGATGTCCACGTCAGCCACAGTTGCATTTAATTTCATTGTAGAATGATTGCAGCCCGCTGCCCAAAAGCAAAAAACTAAGGAAATTGACAGCTTTCATCCGTAGTGGATGAAATATGTCGCAAGGAAGAGCCAAAGGGTGACTTACACAAAAGCAACGTTCACATCATCTACACTTTACTTTTGGAAGTGTGGGTGAGAGCAAACTGAACTTAGATGATAGAAGTGGGAGGTGTGGAGCGGCGAAGCTCACTACAGCGCTAAGAGGAGGAAGATTAGGAGAACAAGAAGGAGTAGAAAGACGCAGCTTGAAGGTGATGGAGCAAAGCAACGGCGGCTATAGCGGCGGCTATGGCGACGGCTATGGCAACGGCTATGGTGGCAGCTATGGCGGGAGCCATGGAGCGGTGACGACGGAGCTAGCTGGGAGCAAGGAAGGCAATCTGCGACAGATCAAGACAGCAAGGGGAGAGCTCAAAGGGAAGAAGAACGATGGCAGGGGGAGCTTTGGCCATATCCGGCTAACCCCAGCCATGGCAAGGAAACCCTAGCCATAGCCAAGTTCAATGTTCGCCACCGCAAAGAGGCTGTTGTTGCAGCAAGGCCGAGCTCAAAAATATGCAAGTTTACACGTTAATACCTCCTTCTCCCGTATTTTTTTATGCTCACAAAGGAGTTATTGACATCTTTCCTTGATGTGACGGCGTCGACGTGGCGGGTGAAGCAAACACAACGGAGGCAGCCTTTCAGAGCCCCTGGTACGCATGACATCCCTGAATCCTTTATTTGACAAGTGTACTTCCTCAAAACCGCCAGAGTTGGTATAGTTTGTGACTTCTAACCGTTCGAGAGGACAACCTCCCGTCAATCCTAGCGTCATTTTGACGTTACATATGAGAGTTTGTAACGTTAGTGACAACGGAGGCAGTACATATGATTTACCTTATTGATGAGAGTAGCCTCCAGATGTGTTTGTTTTTCATAGGGAGGTCCTATTATTTTCATGTCTGGATGTTAGATGTTGTTTTTCCATGTTATTGGGAATGTAAAGTCGTTGAGCTTTGGTAAGAATACCAATTTAGTCATCTAATGTGTCAAACTCCTGAACTCACGCAAAAAGATATCGAAGCACTAGGTGAGCCATCAACCCGCCCACGATGTGCTGACCTCACATGTTGTAAAGGCAACGAAGCAAACGGCTAAGGCAACAACAAGCAAATGCCGAACACCGAAGCAGGTTGGACTACCTAAACCTCCTCAAGTACTGTAGATAGGTTTTGTATGTTATATTTGGATTGGTAGAACAAAAGGATATATAGGATGCTTTGTGTTGTTGCTGGCAACAAATGTAGCAACGGTGTTCCACATTTGACCACCGTCTATGTTACTTGGAATGAGAATGCCATGTTGATAACATGTTCATCCTCACGTCACGGCTGACAATGTTGCCCGTCTTCACTAACATTGTCACACGTTCATCCCACGTTAAAGATAACATCACATAGAATAGCAATTTTTTTAAACCATGTTCAGAAAGACGTCCGCAAGAACATGCTAGATGTTCAAGTGAACATGAACTCCAACATGAAAAAGTTCAATGACAACATATAGGCAGAATGCGCCAACGTCAAGATCAATGTCATTAAGAACACGAGCATGTCATAACAAACGTCAAAAGTAACAGCCATGTGTGGACAAAATATGCCCTAAAACCATGACGGCAGGTGATGTAGACTGTCCACGTCAGAAATTAAGAGGTCCAAGTCAGAAAATTCAAAATTCCACGTCACTGCCATTGTGAAAATGGAGTTGGATGAAAAAAATCCTACGTGGCATTGCGCGGATGAAGGAATTTTTTATATGGACGTGGGGCCCCCTCGACGCGGAGCCCTTTCCAAAGCTTTTTAGACCATGTTCATTTAGATGTCAAGAGGTTGACAACCCCAAATCAACCATGTTACCAAAAAATTTGGACGTTTTTCGCTTGTCAAGGTAGACGGACTTTAGGTGACATCAACATTGATGTCACAACATGTTCATTTTGATGTTCAGGCATGTTTTTCAATGCGTCACAAAAAAAACGGGTTTCTTTTAGTTCCCGCTGCTCTTGTCCAATGTGTGCCACACTCGCTGTCGTCACTGCAGCATTCACAACAAATCATTGAACTTGGCAACAGAAACTCTACATCGTCTCGCTTATGGCGAACTCTGGAAGTAGGAAAGTGCTTTGATTGGCAATCGTAAACTAATCTTGGGTGCACTATTGCTGGCGATGGCGCACAAAAATTCGTAGGGTGTGGCACGTGTTGGATAGAAGAAGGAAGGGAACAGGCTACAAAGACATGCAGTGCCACTTCAGCAGCGAGATAGGCTCCCATCTAATCAACCTGAAATCGTGAGTGGCTATGTGGAACCCCAAAATCATTCATTTTGAATGTGTAAAAATTGCCATATCATTTATAAGGGAAGTTTCTGGCAAAAATTCGCCAACAAAAATCTTGCAGTGTTGGGGGCATTGAAGACCCTCCACGTCGGCCATAGTAACAAACTTGGAATTTAAGAAGCCACTGGACACGACTTGTTAGAGATTGTGTGATCCAACGGCTCCACTTTCCTTAGCATTTCAAATGGACGGTTAGAAATCAACAAATCCTTTACAAAGGCCTTTTTTCAAAACATACTTAGCATACTTGATACTATAAGTGAACCTCTAGTTTGGCACCTGTGGGAATCCGTTTCCACAGGGTTCCGGAAGTTAACCTAAAAATCCGGCAAAAACAAAAAAAATTTAGTGTTAGAATGTTAGAATGATAGGTTTGAACCATAGAATAGATAAATAAGAAATAAGACAACCTAGGGGTACCCAAGATCCTTAAAAGCGCTTAGGAATTACCATAAATCCAAGGGATCCGGAACCGGAGAAAACACTCACATCCGGAACCTACCGGAAGCATCCGGAACCGGAAGTAAACCGGAGCCGGAAGGCACCCGGATCCGGAACCGGTCACGAGCTGGAACCGCCATCATGACCATAACAGCTCTCCGTACACCGCTGAAAGTATAAAAGCAAGAAGCTAAATTTGGCTTCCCTCACTTCTTGGGTTGCTCTTCTCCCTTCACTACAAGAAAACCGTGTTTTTTGTCATGTCTACAGTGATGTCTCAAAAAACGCAAAGACATCTACGGTCATGTCTTGCAAGCGCGAAGACATCTTAGACAAGGTGGATGTCTAAGAAGACATCCGGGAAGACACGGAAGACATCTCTGTGTCTAAGACGTCTAGAGGTAATTTTGGGAGGGTAAAGTCTGTGCCACGTGGGAGCCACGTCAGAGACACATGAGCGCCAAGTGAACGGGCAGTGCCACATGGCAATGAATTTCATCCTTATGTGGACTTTTCCGTGGTCCCACATACAATGACGTGGCGGTGCCAAAATTTGACATGGTACGTGGGAAAATCTGACGTGGCATGACGTGGCAGGCGGGAAATCCAACGTGGACTCGGAAAAATGACGTGGCATGCCACATCAACATCGTTTTGGGGGTTTTTATACTCAAAATATGTTCTTGATAGACATCCCAGATGTTTGGGCCGACATCCACAATGTCTTCAAGGATGTCTCAAGTGATGTCTTCTGAACTAAAGTAGCATCTGCCGAGACATCGCTTGAGACATGGTACTGCTCCAGTGATGTAGTGGAGGATGTTTTAGAGGATGTCTTAGGGGATGTTTGGGAGGATGTTCGTGAGGATGTTCAAGATGATGTTTGCTATGTCGTTTGAGAAGATGTTTGCGAAGATGTTGGAGATGATGTTTGCTATGACGTTTCAAAAGATGTTCAAGAAGATGCTACAGATGATGTTTGATATGACGTTTGAGAAGATGTTCGAGAGGACGTGATTGCACAAACGTCCTAGAAAACATCTGTGACGACTTGTATAGGATGTCTTACAAGACATCCACAACTATATGTAGACGTCTTTTGAAGCATGCTCCACTCACCATTCAAACATCCACTGTGACATCGGAATGTCTTCCCTTCCTGTTCTAGACATCTTCCAATGCATCTCACATAACATTCAGAGACATATATAGACATCGCAGTACACAATGTTCAAAATGTCTACAATACTGATGGCTGCTTGTCAAGAGTAAGTATTTTCATTGCATACTCAAAACACAAGGTGACATCACAAATTAGTTGTTATAACAATATTGTTTGTAACCTAACAAAAAAATTACATCAAAAAAATACTTCTATCTACATCAGCGATGTACTACGTACCTAGAACTTCAAATTGCTCCTCTGTCATCACTGGTTGTCGCTACTCCCATATGGTCGTGCGCATGTCCAACACTGCACATGTTCAACAAGCCAACAACGCATGCAATTAAACAAGGGTTTAACATAAGAAGAAAATTGCCATAAATCCCGTTAGCAGGACGACCTATATGTGCATGGTTAACTTCTTAACCCCAAAAAACTGTTAGTCTTAATCTCACCACTATGTGAACGTTCCACATGTCCCTCAAAGTAGAATACAAGTTGCTATATGTGACAAGATGTCTTCTGGAATGTTCTAGCAGACATCTCAAACGCTCATGGAAATGTTGACGCGTTTGACTGCACGTCTTCGAAGACGTCTTTGAAAATGTCTTCAAGATTTCCCGTGTTGTTCATACGTCGTGCAGTGGCTCACTTGAGTCTCATTCGGGCCAGCATTATATTGTGCAATCACTCACCTACTTGCACGCCTCTTTCTTTATTGCTGCTTTGCTGCCTCTACACTCTAAACTCTAACACTCTCAAACTCTAAAACTTTAACATCTAAACCACACACTCGAAAACTCTAAAACTCTAACCTCTACACTCTAAACTCTAACATCCTAACTTGTAAACTCAGTCTACACTCTAAAACTCTAACCTCTACACTCTAAACTCTAACATCCTAACTTGTAAACTCAGTCTACACTCTAAAACTCTAACCTCTACATTCTAAACTCTAACTACTTAGAGAAATGAAGGCCAAAGTGAGCTTTGTGCAGCCTCAAATTCTACTTAAAGGTCTCATGACCTAACTATGGCTGCAGCTGCTAACCCTAGCCGCCTCTGTTCATTCAGTGAACTCGATGAAATTCATCCTAGTTGATGGTTATGAATGTCATTATAGACATCTTCATGGACGTCATCTTAGACATCTTCATTGACAGTTCGATGTCGTGATTGATGTCTTTTCAAATGTTCCAATGTTGGCCAAGCTTTGCAAATTGGCTTAGAGCATGGGCGTTGCAAGCAGAAGGGGCTCGTGAACGTTTGGATGAGGACGTGGTACGATACTCATGTCCCCCGGAGCGATTTGCAACCTCACATCATCAAATGAGCGCATTCGAGATGCATATGCGAGTTTGGACTTCCGAGGGGGGTCTCGTTACTCAAGATTCTTGTATAGTGGCAAGCTATACACAAGAACTGCGTTGGGGGATTCAGAATGGGAGGCTCATTGACCATACTGCGGAGCATGTGGAGTATATTGAGGAAATACTGGAGTTGTAATTACTGAATCACTGCACCACGGTGTTGCTCTGCGAATGGTAAGATCCTCAAAGGATGTACGAGTGCCCAACATTGAGCGCGACAAGTACAGATTCAACGTAGCAAACTTCAACCACATGGACGGCAGAGTGCATCCGGATTCATTTGCATTTCCCTTGCATTGTCAACAGGTTTTCTTCTTAGATGACCCTAGTAGACGCAGATGGAAAATCGTGTGCCGAATAGAGGTCCAAGGTCGGTGTACAACAATACAACATCGGCAGCCATTGGCAAGTGAAAACGCAATCGGTGATGACGCGGACTTTTGAGGCTTACAACCAGAGATTCAGGAGATAGAGGCAATTCGAAGACCACCGCCCTTGGGAGGGTGCTATGTTACAGCCGCAACAAATACAGTCAACAATGCTGAAATCCAATAGGAGTAGTGACAGAGTCACTTATTGGTACGCCGACTACCGTTCTAGACAAGCAATGTCTGTGAGGACGTCTAGAGGGATGTCTCGGTAGACGTCCTTACGCATATCTTCTAGGACGTCTACGGAGACATTATATCATTATTATAGTCAAAGTCAGTCGGATGTCTCTACAGACATCCGCCTAGACATTTTATGACGTGTCCGCTCATCCGACGTGGAGTTTTCCTTGCCATGTAGATAAGGAGCTGTAAATTATTAAGTGAACAATATGTCCACGTGTTTATTCAATTATCAATATCGGAAAATTGACTTTTATTTTAAAATGCTATTTTCTACAGAATTTCTATTTTAATAATTTAATAATATTTAAATACATGTATTTTAATATTTTAATAATTTTAATTGAATATAAAACAGTTTATTAATTTAAATATAATAATTTGTTATTACATATTCTTAATTTATTCAGAAATATATATATTCGGTAATTTTAAATTCAAAATTTTAATTTTTAATATTATTTTAAAAAATGGACCAATGACAACTACTGAAAATAGAATATTCATATCAAAAAATTAATATTTCAAATTTATAAGGAATTCAAAATACTTTTTTAATGAACAAAAAAAGGAAACAATATTTTATTGGATGAAGACTTTTCCTTTGCTCATGCAAATCGCTGCCCATTATGCTAATTTTCTACATTTGGGCTGCATTTTACCCCGCATACCAATGACTTTCAGACATTTACCCTCGGTCAAACCGGATTCCCTTGCCAACGTGGCACTTTGATGTCTCCGGGAATGTCTGCAAAGACATCCGCAAAGACATCCACGTCTCTGCAGACATCTTCGCGTCTTCTTGAAGACACGACTCTCTTCATGCCACCGAAGTTGCTATAGTACCCAAAAGACACAGAAGACATACTCATGTCTAGCTAGACATCCTGCTCTGTCTTGAAGACATCACCGAAGTGATTCTGTGTCTGCAGAAGACATCACCAAAAATGGGGTTTTCTTATAGTGCTTGCTCTCTACTTTCGTGATCGCATTAGAACGGAAGTATTTCCACTTGTGAGGGTGTGTGGTAAGGACAGTGCGTGCAGGTGAAACCGGAGAGACTATGAGAATTTTTGTAGACATGGTGGAAGGCGAACCTTCCCGGACTACCCGAGGTACGATGACCGAGCCAGTAGTACAGCGGGTGGTACCAATCATACCGACAGATTTGGAGGAAAAGGCCGTCCTCGAACATTACCTCACCAACATGGGCTGCCGCGGGCTGCTTGACGTTGCGTGGGGAGCGAAGGAGGCGAAGCTGGTGGTGGAGCTACTCGGTGCACCGGACAACCAGTACGACGGCACCATACAAGCTCACCCCGAGACATAGGGTATTCCGGAGTGGCAGCGTACCTACTCTTTCAATAGCGGAACCGTCAAGACAGCAGAGCGGAACGACGACATCCTCGGGGACGAGTTCACGAAGCAAGCCAATCCCAAGGAAGGCTACAGTACCGACAACCTCCGGCATCAGGACGCCCGCATTGTGGTAAGGTTCTTGAACCCAATCTTTCACCCGGAAAAACCCAAACGGGTGGTGTCTAAATGGGCCACCACAATTCTAGGTTTGATGAGGGAGAAGTTTAGTGTAGATTGGGCCTTGCTTATGAGCGAGATGGTCAACCGGACGGTGAGAGGGCTCCAAAAGTCGAAGAGGGCCGGCACCCCTCTTCCCTCGTACCTCACTCACCTCTACGCGCAACACGATGTGCTTACCCCGGATGAGCAAGATGCATACGAGCCGCTGCTAGAGATCCAGAACTATGGTGGTCCGGAACCAGTAGACGACAATGAGACCATGGAAGATGCGGAAGCTTCCTTGCCCGAGGCTGTTCCCCAACCCCGGAAGCGAAGCCGATCCATACCAAGAGAGTCGACACCGGGACCATCTACATCGATTCAGCCAACGGGTGGGCAACCTCCGCAAGACCCCAGGCAAGCTCCACGTGAAGGTCGCATTCCTCCGGTTGAGCCCCCGCACCTCGTTGGGCTCGACGGGCCCGACCTACTGGAGCTCATTCAGCATGCAGGTTGGTGTGCGGCAATCGTGTGCCAGTCCAAAGCACGATTACGAGAAGTCTTGGGCGGCATCCGGCGGGAGCTGGACGTGGAGAGGGTCGTGGAGATATCGACAGCGATCCAAGAACTACAGAAGAACACGCTCCGACTCGAAGCCTTGGAGATCCAGCAGGCTGCTATCATCCGGAGTCAAGATCAATTCGTGGCCCAGTGCGACGAGGCGTATACGACATTGACAGAGTCCTGGAAGAAGTTGAAGGAGGCCGAAGATCGAGCAAACGCGTCTGCCCAAGCCTTGAGCGAGGTACGTGAAGCACTGGCATTTCCGGTTGACACGGTCAACCGGAGTCTGCTTTTTACAGGTCAGCTGGAGCAGGAGGGCAAGCTGAACCGGGTGCAGATTATATGCTTCCTGCACGATCACGGCAAGAAGATGGAGAAGACATGGATTCGCATGCAGGAGTTGGTAGCTAACATCACCCCGAAAGGACCAGAGGACCGGAGCACCCAAGCACCGGAGGACCTAGCATTTCCGGTCCGGATCCGGACGTCCCCAGACAAAGCCGGACCTTCAAGCATACACCCGGAGGCTTCCGAGAAGCAGAAGGAGATCTTAACTCAGCCGGAGCCTACTACGCACGTAACAGCAGTCCTACCGGCAATCCAAACACCGGTATTGGAAAGCACTGGACGGATTTATTTCCAGAGGTAAGTCAGAACTAAAGCCCTTCTCCCCTAAGACCGCAACCGACTCCTCCTTCATCAAGCCGCCGGAAGTCCACTCACCCGCTTCCGAGGCGTTTGGCGACCGATCCCCCCAGTCTCAGAGCCCAGTTTTAAGGCTTTGTTGAAGCTCCGGAGACCATTGTGGTAGATTCCGCCTCCGAGCCAGCTCCACCGGCAGCATCACAGGTTCCAACATCCGGAGCCGGATCACAGGACATTCCGGCAGCTACTATCCCACCGCGTAGGAGGGCCGGCAAGGCCAGGGCAGAGACTTCCACGAGGCGTACCAGTCCTCGATTCAAGAGCGTTGGATCACCTCCTTAGGTAGATTAAATTTAGTAGTATTAGTAGCTTAGTGATTGGAAATAAGTAGCGATTAACGATGGGGCCCAGAGTTGCACCCGGCTACTTAATCCGGAAACTAAGGCTTCCGGAAACTTGTAAACACTTCCGGAATTTTGCGTACCTTTCGGATGTCCAGAATCCGGACCCGGGAAAATAGGATCTGAGATTCTCTTTTCCGGATTTTTAGGGATAAGATCCTCCGGATTTCTTGTAGATAGGATAAGTCTTAAATTAGGAATAGTTCTAGTACTTAGTAGACGGGTTTTGGAAAACTCATCACCTTGTTTCTTTTCCTTTACGTTGAATATATTTCAGAGCTTTCACTGGGTTTGCTACCTAGTACTTGTGAAGAGAGTTATTTTACGTGTGAGGTTCAAGGTCCGTTATTGTAGTACGTATTTGTGCAAGTTTCTTCGAAGAGAAGGCTGTTTTGTTGAGCTAAGGAGTGAACTGGCTTGGATCTTCAGCAGGGGAGTGTCCGGAATAACTGGAGGAGGTTGCAGAGGTGTTCCTGGTCACCTTCAGAAGACTGGAAGAACCAGGAGGGGAAGAGATCTATTGCAGAGGTGTTCCTGGTAGTCTCTAGGGCACGGACTAGTCCGTGTGAACCCGGATTCCGGTCCAAAACCGGAGTTTACCCCCACGATAGGAAACACCTGCTATGTGAGTCTAGAAGAAGTCCTCCCCAGTGATACTACATCACTATCTTCGTAGGGCTACAAAAGTGCTACCGAAATGTCGTTGTAGTCAGGGCGTACCTTTGTGTGACCGCATCCGGAAGGCCTTCCGGATGTTGTGAGAGTTACGTCTAGGATCAACACCATATCACCGATTAGTAGATTAGGGGGAAAGTGATTGTCCGGTCACTATAAACACCGGGGCAGTGGGTGTCTAGCCACTTAAAGTCACAAGGCAGTGGGGAATCCGGCCACTTACACAAAATAGGATCAGTGGCCTTCCGGTCACTCGTTTAAACCTTCCGGAAGCCGCTTTGAGGAGGAACAGAGGTAAATCAAACTACCCTCCTGGTTTCCGGAAACCATTTCCGGGAACAACTGTATATACCTTCCGGAAACTAGTTCCGGAAAGTTTTGCTTGGGTTTCGGAATCCGAAAGGATCCGGAACTATTACTAAATAGATTAACTAACCTAGGTGATGAATAGAGTAGTGGTTTTGGGATAATTTGAAAGGATAAATAGATCTCTGTGGGAACAAAACCGGAGTGGTTTACTTTGGAAGCACTAAGTGACGATTGAGCGCATTCCGGAGGAATACTGACTCTGCAAACTACGACACGATTTTGGCGCCGCTGCCGGGGATCTAGTTCCTTCTTTTCAGATTTGTTTTTAGAAGCACTAACTGGAATGCGAGTAATGGAATATATCTATTCCAGATACGATTAACAACAGAGTAGATTTGTATGAGTGCCCACCGGAGTGAAGGATCTCGAAGGTCTGCACGGAAGAAGACAACACCCGGAGGATCCGGAAGTAGGTCTCTTAGTCCGCCGAGGACTTCACCACGAGAGACATCACCGGCGGGTGGACAATCTGCCAACATCACTGCTGGAATGGCGCTAGCACGATCTACGTTCCGGCTCAAGTACCGGAAGTTCAAGGGAGATGGATGGGAAGATGTGGACGATTGGTTATGCGAATTCAACGCCACCGCCACGGCCAATCAGGAGGACAACGCGACAAAACTCCGTTTGTTTCAAGGACTGCTGAAGGGCGAAGCATTACAGTGGTATCAAGACATTCCGGATCCAACCCGGGTGGACTGGGATCTACTCACAACAGCTTTCCTACGGACGTTCCGGGAATTTGGAGGTGAAGCGCGCACTCTGGGCAAACTCAGCAAAATAAAGATGAAGTCTGGCGAATCAGTCCGGAGGTATGGACAAAGAGTCCAGAGTCTGATACACAAACTAACTCCGGACATTGCAAAGAGTGTTCAAATTGAGTGGTATGTTGCAGGATTTCCAGAGAAGATGGGATTCCACGTCCGGCAAGCTCGACCTACGTCCTTACAGGAGGCTATGGAGGCAGCACAGAAATACGAGAACTCCAAGCAATCCCTCTGGCAAACAAGGTCAAGGTCGAAACGCGAGAGCTCCAAGAGGGGGAAGCAGATCCAGAGAAACATGAAGGATTCGAGTTCCGGATCCGGATCCAGCAGCTCCAGCAGTACAGACACCCAGTCTAGCGAAGAGGAGGATTCGGATGATCACAGCCCATCCCGGAAGGCATCAAGTTCCAAGGCGTACCGGAAGGACCGAGACCGTGTTGTCGTAAAGGTCAAGGAAGAACTACCAAGCGATCGACGGATGATCCAGGATATTCAGACCTGCCTGGCGGCCATTAAAGTTCAACTGGCAGATAAAAACAAGCCCATGAGAGCGGTTCAGGTAGTCCGGAACAACGTCTAGTGCAATCGGTGCGGGCAGCATGGTCACTATCCGGGTAAGTGCCCACACATGCCCTCTCATCAAGTACAATTTGTGAACGAGGAGGGGACCGTCTTTTACGCCACAACAGAATACGAAGAGGAAGAACCGGAGGTGGTGACGGTGTATCAGATCGCCTCGGCTTACGGAAGGGGACGAGGACTTCAACCCATGGTTAAAGCTCGGAACTTACCCGGAAGACCGGTGATGCTAGGACAACCTTCCGGAGATGCGCCTGCCACAACCGGACAACCACGACAACCGGTTACGATGGAACGTCAGTACGGTCTCTGCTTCAACTGCGGAGAACTAGGTCATTATTCACCGAATTGCCCAAACAAGGGAGGTTAGGGAGCTCCGCTACAACTTCCATGCCAGAACTGTGGACAGTACGGACACATTGCGCCGGAATGTCAGTATCCGGCGAAGCCCAAGCTAGTATACAAGCAAGTGGAGATACCACCCAGAGAGCAGACTGCTCTGAACTACGGCCATAAAGACGGAGTGGAAAACCCGAACACTTGACGGTGTCCGGTGGAGCCATCGACTTTACCTGGAGTAGATATCAACCAGATAAGTACACGCAGCTCCACCCGTGACCGAGGTCGTAGGAAGAAAAAAATTCATAGATCAAAGTTGTCCGGAGTCAGTATCCGCACCCCAGAGACATCCGGAAAGTCCGGTAGTTCAGATAGTGAGGTTCTTCCGGAAGTAGTAGAGTTGGAAAAAAGGGTCAAGATTGCCGCCCTTGTTCCGGATATAAGTAAGGAAGTACGGGAGGATCTGACCAGAATCTCCAGAGAAAGAAAGGTAACCTTCGCTAATCAACCGGCACATGTTATACCGGAATCAAGGATTAAAGTAGATGAGTACGACATATTACACGATATCAAGGAGCAGAAGGCCAACGTCACCTTCGGTCAGCTTCTCCACAATAATGAAAGTCACTGCCCTCCGTTCTCGCAGCCCAGAGGCCACAATATCCACAATCTAACCCTACACCTTGAAAGAGTTATAAAGGTCGCAGCCTATTCATCGGTCTTCACAATCTACCGGGAACTTGTCCTGGTAAACCGGTCACGCAAGCCCGGGTTCCACCTACAACCACATCCACTGAATCAAAGCAACAAGATACAAGACTCACAATAAGTTAGTACTAAGCAAATCATATGAGCAAGACAACCTTCCACGGGGATCGTCGAAACTCGTCCACTGCAAGGGTAATAATCTCGGAATTCTCCGGACTCAAGCTTAGCCGGGATGTCTCCCAGTGTACCGAGAGAAGGGGGATGTCACCCCCTACCCGGACTCCTATTTGGCAAAGCAACTTTTCCTGGTTCCACCGGCAAAAAGTCTAGAGCATAAGTCCCGGACCTCACTCTACCTATCTAACCCGGATATCCTAGCCCCCTGGGAAGTCTCTACTCACACTCAATCACATAACACACAACAAGTCACAACCTTGCACACCTAGCAAAGATACACTAGGAGGACTCAACTCTCTCCCGGTCTACTCACACAAGCTCAGCAAAGACTCTAGACACAAGCAATAAAGGCAAGACACGAGCATATCAACAAAGAGAAGAGTACTTAATACATAAGCCGAAGGCCTTTAAGCACACAAAGGCTTCCAGCTACCCTCCAAAACTAGATCTCCAAAAGGTGGAAGTGGCACCTAAAAAGTACACTAAAGTCAATAGCTACCCTCCAAAACTAGCGTCCCTCCAAAACTAGATCCTGAAAGGACAAAACGGCATCTAGAGAGTGCACTAAAGTCAATGGCTACCTTCCAAAAGTGGATCCACTAAAGGACAAAACAACTTCTAGATCCTAAAATCAAGGATGGCCTAGTCACCGGCGGATTACCGGTAGATCGGTCAACCGGAAGACCCCCGGTCCCGTGACCGGTGAACCTTTCCCTAACAAAAGTAAGTAGCCGAAGAAACCACTCAAGTGGTAATGACCGGGTGCGCAATGGGCCCCATCGACATCACAACTCTCACCCTATTGTTTAAATTTAGGAGCTTAAAACAACATCCCACCAACCGGTGGGATAAATCAACAATAACACATAACATGTAACATAGATTCAACCGAAAGACTCTTTCGATTGATACATGTAGGGGTTGTCACTACGATTGGAAGTACCCACATTGTCGAGAGAATCCCCAGGGAGGTCGGATGTCTCAACCGGGAGGTCTACCGGTGGATTGGCGGTATCCACTGGAAGGTTAGGTGTATCTATAGATACACGCCGAGTCTCCTTGAGCTCAATTAGTATGGTCACAGAGGACTCCACTAAGGACTCCGGGGTTGAGGACGGGAGGTCTACCAGTTCCATCCCGGTTGAAGTTACCGCGAGGTTTCTTTTTCTTTCGTAGACCTTCACGCTCCACTCCTTGGAGGATGGGGAATCCACCTGACTCACCGGTAGAGCCATGTTGTCCGGGGTGGACAAAATCCTCAAAATGCCTGTACTTCCACCAATCTCCCTATTAACTTGTCACAAACTCCGGTCCGGCCCGGAAACACAAGTCTACCGGTCAACCGGTAAACAACTCCGGAACACCTTGCTAGAATATGTGGATATAAGTGTCTCACACATCTAGCAACATACTAACAACACAAGGTCACATATAATCGTAACGTGGAGAGGACTTGGGAGACAAAGACTTAGAAAGAGGTTTTTCCCCGGTCGACCGGAAAGACTGGGAAAAATATAAGAAATGTGGTCAAGACCTAAAAATGATAGGAGGATGGAGACAACTCAAAAGAACGACTTGCCACAAGGCTAGGACAATCGACAAGAACTAATATAGACTACACATATAAACAACAGAATAAGATCTAGATGGAGTCCCCCGGGAGATTTTTTCTCTAGACCGGGGAAGATGTTACCGGGGAGTCATCCCGGTAGAAAAGAGAGGAAAAGACTCACAAACAAGAAATTTGCACAAACAAAAGAAACCCAACATGGGCCAAAGTCACTTTTGTCATTGCACCCGCAATCTCTTTTCTTTGTCTCTTTTATCTTCTCGCTTTGGCTACTAATCTCCTCCACTTCCACAAACCCTAGAAATCTCTACCTCCACCAAACCCTAGGAAATGCGCACCTCTTCCTCCAAACCCTAGCTTGTGCGCACCCTTTTTTCAAACCCTAGTTGTACCACCTCCAAGACACTTGAAAAGCCTCTTCTGCTTCTTCTTCGTCCTTGTTGCACCACCTCTCCTTTACTTCTTTGACTACTTTTTCAAACTCCAAACTTCTTCCAACTCCAAACGAAGACTAAATAGAGAGAGAGGAAGAACTTATGAGAAAGAGAGAACTAGAGAGGGAGAACTAGAGAGGGAGATAGAGGAGAAAATTTTGGAGGGGGAGATTTTAGAGAAGGAGGGGGATAGAAAAGAGTTCTGGATGGGGGGAAGAACTTCTGGAGAAGAAGGGTCCAATTTCGGGGAGAGGGGGGTCAGCCAGGACGGCTGGAGTTACCCGCGTGATACCCGGGTATCCGGGTATCAGCCCATATCCGGATTGGTACCCGAGCTAGTTCATACCCGGGTTGATACCCGAGTATGTATTTTTTTTAAATCTTTTTTTCTTTTCTTTTCTTTTTTTCTTTTCTTTTTTTGTCTTTTCTTCTTTTTCTACCACTACTACCAATTGAAACAAGAATTAGCATCTCAACTACTTCTAACTACCTCCTAAATTTTACTAGTTAATTTAGGTTAAGTGGAGATTTTTGACTTAGTACGTCCCGGGATCTCTTCCGGGACTCTTTTGAAATTGTTTCCCGAGACTTAAACTAGTGATTTTAAGACCCGGTTTTATCACCACTATAAACCTTATTAACTACTTAAGCATTTTCCTATTTTCCCTATCCGCTATCTAATCTAATTCCACACAATACTAACTACTTTTCTAGTTAACTAATACTAAAAATCCTATTTTAACTAATTTTTTTGGTAGAGGCGACCAAGTGGGTGTTTTAGACTCCCACAGTAGTATACTTTTATCCATCACCAAACTCCAAACAATACTCCTTTACAACCAAATCTTAGATTATTCAAAACTTGACCATTCACCTATACAACTTTTATTCCGCCCAATACACTCCTTTGTTGAAGGCCCACCCAAGTCACCACAAAAAATATTAGAATCCTCAACCCCATACCCAAATCCAACGCACACTACTTTACTATACTATTTTTTGAAGAAAACCTCGACCAAATTGACTTCTTCACCAACATCTTAAAAACCAATGACAAACTATCTGAGACTCAGCTTAAAGCTTACACTGCACTAGGCATACTCATAACCAATATCTCTAACACCTTAGGAAAAACTTGCAATGCCCCACCTTTTCCTCACCACAAAAACAAAATTGCACAACATGGTTGAGATCTCCCCTTTAAACTCTCCAAGACATGGAAACAACACCTAGCTAGTTACCACATCATTCAAAGAACAATTTGTATTGTCAAAAACAACCCACAACATCATACACATTCTATCCTTCAAAAACTACAAATCACCAACACGCATCTATTCCACCTCCACACACACCGCTGAAAAATTGGATACATAATTTCTTCGATACCGCAAAAAATTCTAACAAGCTCTCTAAAAAATTACCACAAAATATATGTCGGAACCTAGTTTTGTTGTGGCAGCTAACCTAGAGCACTTTAAAGTATTAAGAGGATGTTGTTTTTCTAAATTAAGTATGAATCCCTTGAGTTTGGATAGTTTTAATAAAAACTATCTTGGTGCCATGCGGGCCAGAGTCAAAAACGGTAAAATCGTTAAGAGCTAGAACTAGTATCCAACGGTAATATCCGGAACCTACTGAGGGTCAAAATTACTAGATGACTAATAAATAGTTAAGCCGAGAGGCAGGCTCCTCACCTTTTCTTGCTTCGATTCTCGTTGTTTAGTGGCGTTGGGGTAAGGGTAGCAATTAGAGGCGAGAGTGATAAGAATCCACGAGTAGGGTTACAATCGGTTGGAGATTGGGATCGAGATTTTGAGTGAGAGTGAGGGTTTGGTTGTAGAACCGGGTAGGGTTTGCTTGTAGGGAGGGCTATGGGAAAGGCCGCGAGCGGTAAGGTGGCTACAGAGGTTGTTGTCAACCTCTGAACAATACTTCCAACGGTTTCGGAATCGAAGACGGAGCGGAAGGCGTTGGATGCCGATTTGAAGAAGATGGACTCTTTTGGATTATGGAAGAGACCATGGGGTTTCCACAACAAGGCGATGGTGAAAGAGTTGTTGGTGGAGCGCTCCAATGGATGGGACCATACCTTACGCGCAGAATTGGAACAGTGGACGGTGGAGGTTTGGAGTAGCATCTACAGATTTTCAACGGATAGAGAAGGTACGTGCTCTCGGCTGGAATCCTTTGTAGAGGGAAAGTTTGCGAGGAAGGCCAATCCCAAAAATGGGTTGACTGTAGCAATTTTCAAGGATATGAGAGTGAGAAGAGTAATGGAATTTTTGGTCTCCATCCTATATCCGGAACGACCATCTAAGACAACCACGATGTCAGAAAACACCATATGTGGATCCTACACGGGTGCACGGCCAATTGCATGGAGAGAGGTATTAGGGGAGTTAGTAGGAAAACTCATGGCCGGAATCAGAAGAGTAAGACTTGCCCCAATCTCCCCCTTCCTTTGCCATCTTTATCACCACCGCAACTTGCTACGCAACAACAAAGAATCGACTTATGAGACGGCGAAGGTGTCGGCCAGTCACAATTGGGTTGAGAAAAATGAACCACATTAGGCCCAAGAACCGGATTTCGATCCAGATTCCTCTGATGAGGATGAAAGACCTCCAAGCAGCGGACCACAATGGAGAATGAGATGGAGACACCTTCGATGCGTCAGACCCGATCAACGTCTGGGACAGCAATTCGAGATCTTGGATAGAAGACACCTGAGAGCAAGAACGTTGAAGTGCAGCAAGAGGTGCTGGAGGAAGACAAAGATGAGGAAGTGTGACCGCGCATGGGGACCTTGGGTGGTGGAGGACTCGATTTGTGGATGTGAGGAGAAGACCAAGAGTAAGACGGAGACGAGTTGCTAAATATGTCCTGGTTTAGGGTTTCAGAAAAACTACTCGTAGGATTAGAGTCGGGAGTAGATCAATGGTCAAGTTTTAGATCCGATAAATTAGGATTTAGGACCAAAACTCTAGCCGGAACTGACCCAAGATTTCTCAATCTGGTCGGGTTGTCTTTAGAATGACGGCTGATCAACTGTTAGAATCTGTTTTGGGACGGTTAGGTGTCCATTGTGGGCTCGGAGGGACACGATGTTCATTGTAGGTTGCTTTGGATTTGGCTCTAGTGAGAAAAGTATTTCGTTGATGGTTGCAATGCCATTATAATCTTGTGAACTTATTTTGTCCTTAGAGCTTTGGAAGATTCCGGACTCGATTTCCCGCAAGATTTCCGCGAATGGGTTGGAGGCCTACCGTGGCCGTAACCGCATCTAGGCCCGAATTCTGTCATCGTAGTGTTAGGGAAAGCTTATTAAGCACCAATTTTCCAGCAGCGTTCCCTACTGTTGTGAGGAAGCGTGCTATCATGTTTTATATTTGGACGTGTTTTTAATCTTTATTCTTTTCTAGCTTTAGTTTGTATGCATCGAAACAATTCTAACATAGATGCATTCCATTAGCTAATGGATGAGTCGCCTTTGTATTGCCTAAAGTATTGTGGAAAGAGGAGGTTATAGATTCGGTTTTCCTTAGGATACCGTGAATGAATAAGGGTTCTTGGGTTTTGAGTACAAGGTCATTAACCGTGTCCGGATCCGGATTTGTGAAGAGAGTCCTCGTTGTAGTATTTGAAGGGTTGGTGATACTTCTTGCATGACCGGCTGTCCAACGGCGTTTCCTATAATTGTGACAAAGTACGCATTACCCTGGTGCTTGTGTTTGTGTATTCTTGAGGAGTTGGTTGCGTTGATTAGGTGGATTATTTTGCCACTCAAATGTACGAATGGAGAGTTTTGAGCACCGTCCCTCTCTCAATAGGACGTGTCCTTTGATAGCTAACACCATGAGGCTAAACTAGAGTTGAATTACAATAACTTGTTAGACGGATCTTCCCGGATCCAAAACCATAAACAAAAAGAGGAAGAAAAGAAATGACTTTCCAATTAATTGAAAAAAAATGGTCTTTCGGATGCATTCGATAGAGTGAGACAAAGGGTAGGAATCGTATAGGGAAGTGATAACTAGGTTATTTCCAACTAGTTAATTTCACCGGAATCCTAGGAACGATACTCGAGTCACTACTTGGGGTAATTTTGTCATTAGAAATGCTCAAGGGAATGCACTCACAACAACCGTGTTCCGACAATCTAAAAAAGAAAATATCAAAAAAACTTTTTTAAAGCACATACAAATATACAAAACATGCCTTAAGAAATTCAACAAGCCAATCTTCAAAAACAATGAATCACCACCCTTGGACTGTATTACCAACCAATTCATCAATATCTTAACTCGTACTTAAAGCATAGCCAATGAAATTTATAACCAAAAATTAAAGAACAATAGACTTGCCGTTCCTTATACTTGCTACTACCTCCTAGACCATCCAGCAACATGCACATATGCCATTTGTCAATACCCTTGGCATGACCTTGATAGATTCACCATCCGCAAAAGAGGCAACTTTTGTACCTCCTTACACACCTATTTCACACGTGCCACATATGACACTTGCCTCAAACACCTGGAAAAGAACAAAGCCCTTGGCATGGAAAAATATTCAATGCCATCCTCAAACTCATGCCCTCAAAATTCCACGACCTCAACCTTCTAATTTTTACCCAATGTTACAAACAAAAACAAATTCTTGACTCATGGAAAACTAGCTCTACGGATTTAATATAAAAAAGAAACTCTTCTCTCTTCCCCAATAGCCCAAACCAACACCATTTATAAGTTTTAACAAGTCCTTTACATCCATCCTCTCTTCATACACAAATAAACACCAAATCCTCCACAATAGCTAAGAAAGCTTCCGCATAGAACGCGATACCACGAGATAACCACAAACACTAATAGTTTGCACTCAAACACAATTGCTTCACCAATCAAGACATATATACACTACTAGTATTGGTACCCGTCGTTCCGATCGGGGAAAGTTATTATTAGAGTTCCTCAGAATAAAATTTGTTTGATGTATTATATTTTAGATTGCAATTTGCATCCTTCGGAACGTCGTGCGTTGATCCGCAAAACGTCGTCATTCCGTGCGGCAAGGATGGCACGACCACTAAAGTACTCACGCGCATTTGCTTCGACGTCAGCAATTCCTCCAAAGACGACATTGATCAAGCCATTTAAGGTGTGATTGCCAACAATCATTGCCCGTGGACACCTGATCATGTCATCTTTCACCTTCTCCAGCGTGTCCTCTCCTAGCGCTAGGAGCCACTCTCGAAATGTATGGTTGGCCAAATCCACACGGCGTTCACATAGTGCGCATGTTCTGGTGAAGTCTTAGGTTTAGGGTTAGGGTTTTAGAATTAGGGTTGAGTATTAGGGTTAGGATTAGTGTTAGGGTTTTTTGTTTAGGGTTTAGGGTCAGGGAGCGGCAAACAGACAGACTGATGCCTATTATATAGGTAGATACATTGATTATTAAAACGTGCTTAAATCCATTGTCCACGCTAGGCTCCTTGCTATAAAGCTGACCTTGGATACCCGACTGCCGCAATAGCCTTAATTAATAACATTAACTTTCAATTGACCAATTCATACATTGCTCAAAACTTTGGAAAACCTCGCCCTATCTGCATACAACAAGGCTCTACACAAGGAGATACCTTGAGCCCATACTTATTCATCATCTTCCTAGAACCACTACTTAGATGAATGCAATGCGAAACAATGGCGATACCTTCGCAACATCAAAAACCACCATAAACTCAGTCGCGTACGCTCACGACCTAGCTAATATGTATAGCAAACTCAAATCGCTTCAAATACAACTAAACAAAGTTGACAAATTTTGCAATTGATTGGGTATAGATGTTGAAGTGATGTCGTGTAAAGAAAGATCAATAACCACAACAACTCGAGAGTCTTAACCAACATCAAATAAACAAAAACATACACTAAAACAAGTACACGTAAAACACCCTCAAGGAAAGTATTCTGTATTACAAGAATAATAAATTTTTACACACACGACAATGAGTGAATCAATGAGTGTGAAGTGAAATGGAAAGCATTCAGACTTTACTAATGACTTAAACCGCCACTTACAAGCAACTCTCAATTGCTACTCTCTACTTTCATTGAGAAAGCTTGACTTGACAAAGAGATCAAGTCAAGAACGTGTGTGGCGCTATACGCACACACACATCCAAAGTAGATGGAAAACATCCACGAATGAATGCGGTGCGCCGCCGTACATTTCTAAACCTGTATATTAGCAAAAACCAACCTATGCTAGAACACTGCGATACGGAAACAGAGCTGTCACGGGACGTGGCCCTCGACGCCACGTCCTGTGACAGTTGTCGTGTAAAGAAAGATTGATAACCACAACAGACCAAGAATCCTAACCAATATCAAAGGTAATTAGGGACCTAGGCCCTAGATTTATCAAATTTTTTAATAAAGAAAGCCTTTGAACTCTCTAGAATGAAGGAGCCAGAAAAATGAGAGGATGCCATTACAATGGAGGCCTACCCCTCCAGAGACGTTTGTAGTCCAAAATTATAAAGATCCAATATAACACCCTTTGAGTGCATACCTATTTTGTAGACTCTCAAAATTGTCCTTATTATTTAAAGTAGAGGCATCCAATTTTGATCGGCCATCCTATTCCAATTAATAAAATATGCATCAAATGGTGTATGGAAATGGCAAACGCATGAAATGCTGCATGAAGTGACCTAAAATCAATAACTCAAAATCTAAAAACACTAGTCAATATCAGCATTGGATCATGAAGTGTACAACTTTTGGTTGCTCACCTCAATTGAGCTCTCATTGATGGCATAGCCTTGAAAGTCAAACAAGGCCGATTTGCATTGGGTACCCTCCATGAGTTGGAATAAAAAAGACTTCATGTTCTCGAGTTGCAAAGAACAATCCGAACTGAGGCTATCTTTTTGGATTTGCTTTGCCTTAAAGCCTTGCTTCCTATTGTAATTGCCATTGTAGCACGTGTGTAGCCCAGCCCATAAGGCCATGCGGTATCTATAGCATGTCTTCTCTCTTTTACTCACTCTCACTTGTTGGCATTGGCGCTTTTGGTTACATAGTGTCTATCCTCGAGAGGGGGGAGTAGTTCAATACTACTTAATCTTTGTCATGTGGACATTGGTTTAGTGGTCGAACAAACAGACACTTTATTCACTCCGGCCCCTTAACGAAGGACCAAAGTTCTTCTTCGTCTTGACATTGGTCAAAGGAGGGTATTAAATCTCACCTACTCTAAAGTTTGATTATGGACTCCGGTGGTTTGGGGCTTTTTATTCTACATCAATTCCAAATCTTTGAAATTAGATTTGAAAAAATATTTGTTGAGTTTCATTCCTAATTCCGCATCTTTCAGTTTCTGACATACAATGTCATTTGAGTTCCCAACTGGCTTAAGTGATCGGAATTGGGTGCCTCTACCTTGGGTTGAGGACCTAATCCTATCTCTTATTATAATAGAATTTAGGATGAACAATGCGTCGGATGGATGAACGGGCCGAACTTGGATGAAAAAGTGATGCGTCGAGGTACGTCACGCTCATGTCCTCGCACGGCCTGCTCTGCTTCGGCTTCCGCTGGGGCGAGCTCACGTCCACGGAGCATCTCTACATCTGCAACCCGATCACGTGCGACTTCCGCCGCCTGCATCCGCATCCGGAGAAAACCGTGGACCACTTGGGCATGCACTTCTCTCCCAACTCCAGAAAAAGCACGTGTTCTCTCAAGCACTTCACGTAAAAATCTCGGCCTTGCAATTGACGTAAACCCTAAGAAACGCGCGCACACAACCGAAAAACCTTCTCGATAGCAAGCATCCTCACGCCACAATCATCAGACGAAGAGAATTCTAATCTCTACAACTCTCTCTCTACGGCGATGTTGCAGGAGGATCTCGACAGAAGGTGAGCACTCCATTACAGAATTCCGATGTGAAAGAATTTGTGATGACTCTGGAGAGCACAAATAGTTTACTCGAATGGTTTCTGCCATGGCTGAGAATTGGTGATGGTGATGGTTGGTGAGAATTGGTGAGGGTTTGGAATTGGTTCTTCATTGTAGGTTTGGAGTTTTTGAAGCAGATTGATGGAGAGAAGGAAGAGCTCTTGGCTCCATGATGTTAGAAATTTAGATTGGTCGAGGCCGCGGACCGCGAGATTGCCAGGGCGCAGGAGGAGTGGCGCAAGCATGAGTCGCAGTTAGGGTTTGAAAACGGAAGGTGCGGTTAGGGTTTGAAAACGCCGGGTACCCCAAGTAGAAGGTGCGGACCATCACCGCCCTGTCGCTGGCTGCTCTTGCGGAGGCAGCAGCTTCGTACGGTATCGAGAGCTTTGATTCAGTCACACAGGGGCAAGGTGCCGGCCGCGTTCCGGAAGGCGATCGGGTTCATCATCCCGCTGATGGACGCGATGTATGTCAGCTACTACACGAAGGAGGTGATGGTGGTGATGGTGATCCTGATCAGGGAGTTCCAGTCCCTGGACGAGGAGATGAAGAAGATCGTGCTGAAGGTGATTTATTTTTTTCTACGGATTTATTTGTGAAGCCATACATCTTGAGCACAAGCTATGTTATTTCAAGCGATGTGCTCATTTAGTCCTTTGGATACCAATGTGCAGATTTCATGGGCAGGAATTTCCAACGCACCAGCTTGGCTCCCGACTTACATGCTTATCAAGGTTAGTAAGACACGGAGCAAGACTTTGCGGCTACCTAAAACAAATCAGCACGGATGTGTTGGGGGTTTGATTACGGAATACTACGGCTTAACACCGTAATGATGTGCTATGTAATGTAGGCTGACAAGCTCTCATACAAGAGAGAGTGATGCAGTGGACACCAAGTTCTTTGTAACGTTCAATTGAGGCACTTGACAAAAATCTGATTAGTTGTTCAAGCAAATTTTGTAAAATTATCGTCTGGCCATTATTGAGACACTCCACATTGTTTGTACCTTTGATACATTCCCGGACTGTGCTGTACATTCCATATCTATCGAGTTCTCTGTTAGGTTTCTCAAGTCAATATTTCTCCGTTCCCTTGACAATTTACTTTTAAAATTACGAGATTTCCTTTTAAAATTATCATGAGACGGGGGACGGGGACGGGGACGGGGACGGGG
>OZ020514.1:61281328-61308092 GCA_963971425.1 Bryoerythrophyllum caledonicum | reverse complement strand
ACACAAAAAAATGTTGTGTCCGGAGGACACGAGTAACACTCTGGTGTAATAAAAGAATTTAGGATGAACAATGCGTCGGATGGATGAACGCGTTGACGGATGAACGATCCTTTTGGATGAAAAAGGGTGGAAACCGACGAACTTGCGGCCATATGTGCGCACAAGGTGCGATGGACGCAGGAGCTCCACAAGAGTTTCATGGACACCGTGAACGAACTGGGGGTGCAGATCGAGCGACGCCGATGCAGATTCTGGGCCGCATGGGAAGGGACAACGTCACGATCGCGCAGGTGAAGAGCCACCTCCAGATGCTTCGACTGGGTAAGATCAACACAGAGGGAACTCGAGTGACGGCGGAGCTGATCGACCCGGTGGTGTTGAATCCAATCGTTGTTTCCAAGGTGGTGAAACCGAGTCGAGTTTTCACGGCGCTTGATCCCCGGAGCGACTGTCGGTGAAAGAGCAGCGTGAGGTATTTACGGCACTGCAGCTGCTCAAGAGGGGGAAAATTATTCCAGGATCTGATGAAGCGCAGAAGCTGCAGAAGCTGCAGAAGCGCAGAAGCTTTTGAAACATACCCAACTCGTAGCCAAAGACCTAGAAACCCCTCCACCTATCGCATGCATGCCAAACCCATGTCGGTCAAGAAAGGTTGCACAAGGTACGCCACCAAAATCTTCTTAACCTCGGACGCTTTGGATTAGTCGGAGAGAGAAAAATGATTCAAGTTAGGTTTCAGAGAGCTCGGAATTGAGACTTTGAGCTTGGATTTGCTGAATGCTCTGGATGCTTTTTTTCTTTGAGGTTAAATTCGTTGGAACAATTGGTCGTCGAGAGTGCTTGTGGAATTGGAATTGCGATTTGCGTTAGGGTTTGAGCTTCGGTTTGCTGATTTATTGCAATGCTGGTGGCGTGGTACGTGTTGTGTGCAGGCTTAGGGATCACGGTGTTGTTAGCGATGTTTTTGTTATGGCGAGCACCGTTAGACGAGCCGGGATTCGTCGCGGAGGTGAAGCTTGGGCGTGGTCTCTGCGAGAGGGAGCTCTACCCCGCGCCGTGGGAGCTTCGGGCGGACCAGGTGACAATCTTGGTGAACGGCTTCATCGAGGCGCGCCTGCCACTGCTGCAAACGAGCTTGCGGACGTACTTGGCGTCGGATTCCGGGTTTTGATTGGTTTTCTGCAAATTCAGGTGATGGATATTCACGACGCCGATGTTTGCAAGGTTATCCCGACCAAGTTCTCGGGTGGCAAGGAAGTTGTCACGCTCCATATGCGAAAATTGGTAAGGCTTTTGCTTGAGGTTTTGAGTACTGTTAGTGCTGATTGTTCTTTTTTAGTAGAGAGGCGGATTTTGGTTGCACATTCTCGGGATGTTAGTTGTTTGACCTGTTTTTGTTGATTAGATGAGCTGATCATGGAGGTTGTCATTATGCATGTGTACCGAGGTTTTTCGTTTTTGGTAGTGATTATGCCGTATTGAGTTTTGGGAGACGTGTCCAGTGTAGGAGTTGGAGGTTTTGTGTTCAATATATATATATATATATAGTCTCGTGTTGTTTCTACAGGAAGGTTGTGTTTCATGAAGCAATCGTGTGATCGTTTTTTGGTGACAAAGGGCACAAAATCATCATACAATGTCGAAACCTAAACCACACAAACTGAGAAACGGACACAACAAAAGAATTCCAGATCTACTACAAACTCACAATCAGAAAGGTGTCCTCTTGGATATCAAGGCCGCCAAGTTGTGTAAGCTCCAACACCTTCTGTTGCTTTGTAAATGCAATCACATCTCATCCATCAACAATATGGTAATCCCAAATCCCCAAAAACTCAACCCCAAACCTCCAGCTAGAGCATCGACCCCCTGAAACCCTAATCTCAAACCTTGGAGATAAGTAATTCCTAACCTGGGTCAGGTTGGTAAAAACAAATATTGCCAGGTCAACATGACAAGAAATACCACCAAAAAAAAAGGACGGGCCGGAGATGGGGACGGGGACAGGGATGGGGAACGGGGGGACGATGGATTGGAGGAAAAGGGCTAGGGGACGGGGAGGTGGGGACTCATCACAAAAAAATGTTGTGTTCGGAGGACACGGGTACCCCACTACACTAAAATTGAGAATTAGTGTAACCACACTAATTAATTTGTAAATGCTATAAGTTTTTACTTTAGATGAAGGTTTTTACTATGAGCAAAACTATTGATACTATTCAACGAGGGGAATCATTGTAAACATCGTTGGTAAAAAAATTCATCACAAGTAAAAACTTATTAACATTTTAGATCATTTACTGTGCTTAACACTAATTCTCAATTTTAGTGTAGTCTATCTATCCTGTATAATAAAAGAATTTAGGATGAACAATGCATCGGATGGATGAACGCGTCGACGGATGAACGATCCTTTTGGATGAAAAAAGATGCGTCGATGAAAAGTCGCCGCTGGCGGCGTTTCTGCGGGCGGAGGTGCCGGACTGGGACGACGAGGTGGTGTCCAGGTACAAGGCATTCAAGGGGCAGAGAGCGGATTGGGAGAATCGCCTGCAGTTCTGGAGGGAGTTGGTGGTCAAGTGTGCGCGGCACCTTGGTCTAGGTAAGCACTATGTCTCTACTGAGATAACCTGAAGCTGATGAAAGCACCTGTCTTAAAAATCTACTACAATCGTGAGCAAAGATGACCAATTATGAATAGAGCACCCGCCAGTCTGCCGAAGGGAAGGGTAGAAGATTCTGAAGAGACTTGAAAGCCAGCTGCTCTCCAATTCTCACCCAAATGATGAAGGTGCTCAAGACTTGAATGACAGCAGCAGTGCCACAGGAA
Source organism: Bryoerythrophyllum caledonicum (assembly GCA_963971425.1). Lineage (NCBI taxonomy): Eukaryota > Viridiplantae > Streptophyta > Bryopsida > Pottiales > Pottiaceae > Bryoerythrophyllum > Bryoerythrophyllum caledonicum. Next base: position 61,305,262 of record OZ020514.1, on the reverse strand, counting down.
GTAGCGGTGGTGCACTCACAAGTTCGTCCGTATGTACGTCATATGCATAACTTCACCTGCATGCTTTCACCACCACTTCTCAGCTGCCAAATTAGAAATTCAATTAACAAATTAGAAACGCTCATGCGCAAAACGAGTCGCAGATGAAGACGATGCTTCGGAGTCACCAAGATTCGCGACCAGGTTATGGTCATCGGCCCGAAAAAGCAGTGTATCAGGCTGCGAGACAAGGCAGAGAAGCAGGCGGATGCGAGGTAAGCGCATGCCGTGAGGAATGAATGAGATCCAAGGTTTGTCGCCTTTTGAGGGGCGGGGTATCTGGGATTTTGTTTGATCTGAAGGGGTTGCTTTCTTTTGAGGGTTTGTTGTTTTTTTGTGGCGATGCAGGTTGGCGCAGCATCAGCCGACGTAGTATCCTACATCGGAGGAATTGAGCATCGGGAAAATTAAGTTTAAAGCATTTGATCTTGGGGCCACCAGATCGCCAGACGCGTGTGGAAGGACTACTACGCCATGGTTAGACAGACCCCTTCTTCTTTTTCTGGATGTCATGAGATGGAAAATACGGTCATGGTATATGTGAAAGCATGCGACTCTTTCCACATGAAAGCTGCAAGGGTCTCTTTGTTTAAATGTGAAATTAATCTATCAATTATGCGCCAGATTGATTGGTCATTGAGCTGTGAAGATTATTTGCTGCCAAATTATTGGGCTGGAGAGATGATGGACGTCTCTTTTGTGTTGGCTGACTTAGGGTTACACTGATCATGTGTTTGTTGTGTCTTTTTTCTAATGGAGGTGATGGTGGCAGGAATAGAGTTACTCTGGGGTTTGTATTCGTCGTTTTGTCTGACGATTTATGTTTGAACTACTGTGCAGGTGGATGGTATCGTGTACTTGGTGGATGCAGCTGACAAGGAGGATTTCAGAGTCCAAGAAGGAGCTAGACGTGCTGCTATCGGATGACTCGCTGGGACAGGTTCCTTTCTTGATTTTGGGGAACAAGATCGACATCCCATATGCAGCCTCGGAGGATGAGTTGCGCTATTCACTGGGCCTGAGCAATTACATGACGGGCAAGGGCAAGGTGAATCTCGGGGACACAAACATGCGACCGATCGAGGTGTTCATGTGTAGTATCGTCCGGAAGATGGGGTATGGCGAGGGCATCAAGTGGATGTCGCAGTACATCAAGTAGAAAAGCAGAAGGCTCTCCGAGAGGACCTGGCAAAGGCCCTGGAGCTGCTGCCAAGGTCTGTAGGATGTTTTTCCACTTTTGCTGAAAGTTTAGGATGTAGGGTTCCAGTAGCTCATGCATTAAAATGGGTTTAGGGCTCACTTGCAAAGACATGTGCATGGGACATATGGTTTCTTTTTTTGTTCTCCTTCTGTGTGGATTGCTGCGAAGGCTTCTACTTTTTTTCTTACTTTCGCTGAAGCATGTCAAGTTTAGGATTTAGAGCTCAATTGCTTTGACCGATGGGTTTAGGGTTTTAGGGTTCACTTGCTTAGATATTGAAATGGGACATACGGTTGTTAGTTCTCCTTCTGTGTGGATTGCTGATGTTTTCTCAATCCCCTTTGAAACATACCAAGCCTACTACATTCGGAATTCAGGAGCAGAGTCTTCTGTGTTGGGATGGTGTTGAGCAGAACACGCTCGGGGTAACAGGAGGCGTTATGTGGGATAGCGACGTGGTGCTTGCCAAGCTGCTGGAGCATGCTGCCGACACACATGGCTTACAATTACGAGGAAAGAAATGCGTAGAGCTGGGAGCTGGATGTGGTCTCCCCGGGTAATTCAACCCATAGATCATTAATTGTCCGTTATGCCATTTTGTTGTGTTTGGATTTAAGGGGTTTGGTTTTAGGGTTTAGTTGCGTAAGCTCCAACACCTTCTGCTGCTTTGTAAATGCAATCACATCTCACCCATCAACAATATGGTAACCCGAAATCCCCAAAAACTCAACCCCAAACCTCCAACTAGAGCATCGACCCCCTGAAACCCTAATCTCAAACCTTGGAGATCAATAATTCCTAACCTGGGTGAGGTTGGAAAAATCAAATATTGCCAGGTCAGCATGACAAGAAAAACCACCAAAAAAAAGGACGGGGCGAGGGCGGGGATGGGGACGGGGGGACGATGGATTGGAGGGAAAGGGCTAGGGGACATGGAGGTGGGGACTCAACACAAAAAAATGTTGTATCCGGAGGACACGGGTACCCCACTAGTCTATATCTATAAATGAATTCAAGATGAAGAATACGTCAAGTGGATGAACGCGTCGATGGATGAACGCGTCGAGCTTGGATGAAAAAGTGGTGCGTCGAGATTAGGGAAGGGCTCTGTTGCGATTAGCGAAGGGCAGGTGGGCTCCGGGCAGGAGTCTTGGAGGGAAATGCAGGGGCTGGGGCGGAAGAGGCCGCGGGTGCCGCCGAGAGGGAAGCGAGTGGAAAGCACCATCGCGAGAGGAGAGAGAGTTTGGTTGAGAAGAAGGCTGAGAGTGCAGGTTGCAATTGAGGACCGTGTGGATCGCGCGGAAAGCGATGCAGCGGCGCAGGCGCGGGACAGGATGGACGAAGGGTTGCACCCCGCGGTCGAGAAGAGAGCGAGCGGAAAGTCCCATCGCAAGAGGAAAGATGCAGGGGCGGAGGCCGTCGGGAGGAGGGACGGGGCGAAGTCGGTCGCGGAGAAGAGAGTGGCCGGCAAGTGCCGCCGCAAGAAGGCGGACGGGGGTAGTGTGGGTGAGGAGCGGGAGGCCGGGGTTGCTGCGCAGGGTACGTTGGAGGTTCTAGATTGGCCTCCTCCATGAGCTCGAAGATGGGGAGCGCCGTCTCATTGCCCACCGTCCTCACGCACAGCGTCATGAGACGCGAGTTCAAGTACACATCCAGCCCTTCCCAGTCGCCTTCCTTGAGGAGACGCGCGTGGGACGCCTTGAGCTCCTTGGCGCGAAGTTGCGCTCCTTGGCCAGGCTGAACGGCTTCATGATCCTCACATCCTGGATGAGCTCCGGCTTCGGGGAGGCTACTTTGTCGGCAAAGAGGGGGTGGCCGCCTCTCCCGTACTGCCCGCTTTCTTTGAGATTTCCCATGTGCTTCTCCAGGTTCTCCTAGGAATGAATGAGAGATCAAAGAATTAAACGTCAGGGTTTATCACATGTCTTTCGACATGGACAAATTGGTGAATTTCCATTCATCACCTCACAAAGCTCGAAAAAAATCCGAATTTCATAGCCCTAAACCAAAACCCCATAGACCCTAACCTCATAAACCCCATAAACCCTAAGATCCGAAACCTTGAACCCTAATTGTTTCACAAAATTTTGGCCACTTCAAAGAGTTCAAAGTTTATCACATGAAGCTGAGTTTTTTGAACGACGTGATCAACATAGACAAATCGGAGAATAGCATTCATGGAGTTCGAACCTAAATCCAAAACTCTGAACTCTAAGTTTCTGGCCATTTTCAGAGGTCAGGATTTATCGCATGAAACCGATTTTCCTTCGCAACGTGATCACCTCTTTCCACACAGCACATGCCATTCAAGGAATAAACCGTCACCGCACAGAGCTCCAACCGAAACCCTGATAATTTGGAGGTATTGAAGGAAATGCTGATATTTTGGCCGATTTCAGGGCTCAGGGTTTATTACATGGAGCTGATTGACCTAGGCAAATTAAAGAATGCCATTCATGGATTGAAGCATCAAAGTTGAAACCAAACCCAATCAAACACGACTGAACTCACCTGGAGTTTGCAGCTCCTGGACCTCAGCTGCACATGCCTGGCGCGCAACAGACGTGGAGAAGAGCTTGCAATTCCACACAGACGCCGCTCGCAAGAGCACGCCGCGCCTCATCATCATCTCACCCGCATGCTCCTCCCAAATCCTTAAACCCTAAACCCTAATCATGAATTAGGGTTTAGGGTTCATTTGTCATCACTTACGTTCTTCATGCCCATCTCCACGGCCGTGAGGACGCGGAACTCATCTTTGGTGAGGTATCGCAGCGCGTTCACGTCCAACTTCACGATGCCCAAAACCCATAAAACCTAGAAACCCTAAGACACAACTCCTCATGTGTCAAAAACAGTAACAATCAAGCACCGAAACATATACGAACGAAGAATGCCCCTCGCTTCACCTGAACTTTAACCCAAATTCAGCTGCTCATGATAACCCTAGAGCATCGACCCCCTGAAACCCTAATCTCAAACCTTGGAGATTAGTAATTCCTAACCTAGGTGAGGTTGGAAAAAAAATATATTGCTAAGTCAGCATGACAAGAAAAACCACAAAAAAAAGGATGGGGCGAGGACGGGGACGGGGACGGGGACGGGGACGGGGGACGGGGGGACAATGGATTGGAGGGAAAGGGCTAGGGGACGGGGAGGTGGGGACTCAACACAAAAAAATGTTGTGTCCGGGGGACACAGGTACCCCACTAGTTTACTGAGAATGCATTGAGGATGCCCTAACGAACGAATGTCGCCATGCCGTGACATACAGTCGGCTCTCTATAAATGTTACCTCTATAAGTGTTAGAATCGCATAAGTGTTACTGAAAATCTCGCTCCCGAGAAAACCCTCAAAATTAACACTAGTAAGTGTTATATGTTAAGTGTTACAACATGTTCCGCTCCCTCCTTTGTTAAAATGATTCTATAAGTGTTACATTTGGCAAAAACATCATAGTAGCACTTGTTTCTAAATTTTTAAATTACTCCACATGAATATATACCATATCTTTTGTGGAACTTGAGAAGATTTGTCCTTTTAAAAAAGAATCTGTCAGAATTCTTCGAACAGAATCCGGTGGGACATCGCATGCCATATTCAAGAAGGGTATTGCAGGCCATATTGTGAGTTTTTATTTTTATTCATTTATTTATTTGCTTTTAAATTTTTGGGTGTGGTTGTTTGCCACATGCAAGAGGCATGCCGTCGACCCCATCATGGATGCATGGCCTGTCAGGCTGAGGTTTGATTGATGGCTGTGACTCTTTTTTTTTTTTTTTTTTTTAAACTTCCAGATGGGTGCATGCTCGTCAAACGTCAAGTCAAAGAGTGTCAATCCAAAGTCATGGGGATTGGTTTGGATGAATTGTCCATTAAGGCACTGATTTGGTGCACAGCACTCAAGAAGAGCCATCTTTGTAGAAACACCGTCACATCAAGTCAGTTTTGTACTGCACAATGTTATGTTCTTTCTCAAGCCATACTACTGTAACTTAATATGTTCAAACCTTGGGTTTGAATGAGCTTGCAATTCTCTGGAAAACAGACCATGTTTAGTTACCGTCTGGCCTGTGCCACTTGGGAACATATGTGGTCACATCTGTAAGTGTGCATAATTGAATGGTTCCCAAAGTGCCTAACATCAGTGTAGGTATTTGAGTGGTACAGTAGGTCGCTCCTACTTTTGTAAGTCGCTAATCATTTGTGGAAGGTTGTTATTGTTGTGGGTGTGATTGACATGGTAGTTGCAACTGAAGGTGGCAATGGCGAGGAGTCGAGAATTCACCTTCAAGGAGAAGCAGGATATTATTGCTCATTATGAAAACTCAATATCAACAGGGCACAAAATCACTCAAAGGGCTTTGATGGAATGGGCCAATTCCAAATATCATACTTCTGTTTCAGCAATGAGCATAGGTAGACTATTGAAGAAGAAGGAGTCAATACCTAAGGAAGGTGGGGTGCACTTGGATGGGATGAAGCGCTTGAGGAAGGTATATTGTCCAATAGTGGAGCTAGCCACTTTCAAGTGGATCACCGCAATGATAGATCAAGGTGCAACTTTATCTGATGACTTGATTATAGGAGCAGCCAAGAGGTTTTATGATTTGACACCAAGAGAGTCAAGCGAGAAAGTACTCAATTTTTCGTCTGGGTGGGTGAGCGGTTTCAAGAAGAGATTTGATATAAGACCCATCACGCGATATGGAGAAGATGCCTCTGCTGACAATTCAGCAGAAGCTCTAGCGAAGATGGAAGAAATCAAGGCGCTCGTGGCTTCGTACAATCGCGATGACGTGTTCAACATGGACGAGACAGGCCTCTTCTACAGAATGGAACCAAATCGTACTCTCGCTACGTCAAGATTGTCGGGAAAGAAGAAACATAAGGAACGTATCACAGTAGCGCTCACTACAAATGCGATAGGTACAATTTGTCTGCCTCCACTTATCATCAATCACTACATGAAGCCGCGTGCCTTCACCTCAAGACATATTCATGTTCCTGAGAATTTAGGTATCGGTTGGGCTGCTAACAAGAAAGCTTGGATGACTACGGAGATCTTTGAGCGTTTTATGTTGGACTTTGATAGAAGGATGATATTAGCGCAGAAAGAGAAAGTTCTCTTGCTCGTTGATAATTTCTCAGGTCATCAGATACCCAATGTGGCATCACGGTTGGAGGTGACGCGGTTAGAATTCTTGCCATCTAACACTACCAGCCGTTTTCAACCCATGGATATGGGCATTATTGCTTCTTTTAAGGCGCAATACCGTAAACTAATGATTCAGTACCAGATAGATTGTCTAACTGCAAACGAGGTATTTATAATAGATGTCTATCAGGCTGTAATTATGGTTGTGAAGGCATGGCATACAGGTGTGACATCATCAACAATCGTGAATTGTTGGAGGCATACATGCATACTTTCAGTTCTTAGTGATAGGGAGAGAGATGTACTTGAGAGGGAGAGATTTGCAACAAGGATTGAGAGTGAGGTTGATGAAATTGGACGTTTGCTTCATCGGCTTTCACTTTTATCTTCAAACCTAAATGATAGCGATGTTATGGACGCTCATGAGTTCATAAACTATGAGGTAGACTTTGATTTAAATAATCCCTATGAACCTACTGAGGAGGATATCCTAGACATGCTTCCTTCCAAAGACTTGGAGATTGTTGAAGATGAGGTTATAAATGATGTGGTAGACGAGGTGGTTGGATTTGACACTGTTGAAGGTGCACTTCATATTGTGAAGAAATTCCTTCAGCAAAGACCACGTGATGTTTCATCACGCATCAACTTGGTTCAAACTCTTCTGCAAGATGTGGCAATTGCCCGTATTGAAGATACCCATCAATCCACTATGGATTCTTTCTTTGATAAAGCTTAGTTTAGTTGAGTTTAGTTGAGTTTAGGTGAGTTGAATTTAGTTGCATTATGGTTTATATTTTTTGTATTTTCAGCTTTCATATTCTCTATATGTTATGGATTTTTCTTTGAAGTCTTACAAGTCTTATTTCCACAAATGTTATTAATCATCACTATCAAGTTTCATAAGTGTTATTCCTATCAATGTTACTAACCATCGGTATTGTATTCCATAAGTGTTATTTTTGTAAGTGTTACTAATCGTCGGTATCTAGTTCTATAAACGTTATAAACGCATAAGTGTTATAAACGCATACGTGTTACTGAAAATCCCGCTCCCGAGGAGTAACATTTATAGAGAGCCGACTGTACTCACCAGTGAAGCGGAGAGATGGGCGCCGCGGAGCACCCCTTGCATGCGTGCTCCTGATCCCCCTCCTCGCCCATGCCCCACGCCCAGATCTGCGCAGTACTAGTCTTGAGTTTCTCCGCATTTTGTACCAATCGCTCGAATAGGAGGTGGTTGTTGTTGTGGTTGCAGGTGTGTTTCCCACCGCTGCGGTTGCTGCGATTGGTTTTGATTCTGCTTGCTCGTGAACACCCTCGGGTATCCGTGTCGTACAGGTGCTGGGTTTGCCACATTGTCCTGAGAAATTCGATTTTGAGGCGAGGGGAATTTTCCGCGGTTGCTCCGATCGGTCGCATTTCGTGTTACGCTTGGTCAGTGGTGAGCTATGCGTGTTGTGGGTATTCGGTTTCGCTACATTGTTAAGGGAAATTTGGTTGTGAGGGTGAGAACGTTTTTGAGGATTGCAGTGGTTTGTGCCGGGAGCCCCCCACTGCGGTCGCTGCGATTGGTTGCCCCTGATCGCCTCAGATCTGTGTTTTACGATTACTGGGGTTTGCCACATGGTTGAGAGAATTTTGGTTGTGAGGTGAGGGAGATAATTGAGAGTTGCATAGGTTTGTGCCGCGAACCCACTACCGACTGGTCTTAATTCTTCTTGCACATGGTCCGCGCCGTACAGGTGCTGGGGTTTGTTGAGAGAGGTTTGGTTGTGGAGGTGAGGCGAGGGAGTGTTTTTTGAGTGTTGGAGTGCACCGCCAACCCATCACCGCGGTTGCTCCGATCACTCGCATTTGGCGATACGCTTGTGCAGTGCTGGGATTTGCTCGTGGTAGGCGCAGAGTTTTCACACATTTGACGAGGGGGATGTCATGTGAGTGGAGCGAGAGTTGCAGCGGTTGCCTCTATCAATCGCATTTAGCATTGCTGAGTGTACTTGTTATATTTGCAGGGTTTCGCCACATTGTCGAAAGAATTTTGGTTTTGAGTTTATTCTAGTGATCACTCGGATTTTGCGACATCCTTAGAATCGCGCGTTGTTGGTGCAGGGCTTGACGACACTGTGAGTACGTTGTGATCTGGAGTTGAGGGAGAGCTGCAGAGCTTGCGCCGATCACTTCGATACCTGGGGTTTTCCGCGTTGAGGGGAGCGCGATGGGGGAGGCGTCGGAGATATGTGTGGTGACAGGCGGGCGCGGATTCCTTGCCAAGGCGGTGGTGCAGAAGCTGCTGGAGGAGAACAAGTTCGTTGTGCGCATCGCGGATCTGGCCCCGAACATGTCCCTGACAGACGAGGAGCTCACAAGCAAGCTCGGCAACGCCCTCGGCACGGGCCGTGTGCAGTACATCTCCTGCGATATCCGCGAAAAGGAGTAAGTAGTGGATGCCCTGCGCGGCGCCCCCGTTGTCTTCCACATGGCTGCGCCTGACATCTCTAACAACAACTTCAAGCTGCACTTCGACGTCTCAGTCACTGGCACCCGCAACGTGATCGAAGTGTGCCGTGAGTGCGGCGTGCGCAAGCTGGTCTACACTAGCTCCCCAAGCATCGTCTTCCACGGAGTGCACCCTGTGGTGAACGCGGACGAGTCCATCCCCATCTGTGACAAGTTCAATGACCACTACTGCGACGCGAAGGCGCACGGCGAGGCCCTTGTGCTCGACGCAAACTCCGACACGCTCCTTACCTGCTCCATCCGTCCGAGCGGCATCTTCGGCCCGGGGGACCGCCTGACCGTGCCCACGTTCGCCAAGTCTGCACGCGCCGGGAAGCTTGAGTTCATCCTGGGCGATGGGAAGAACATGTCCGACTGGACGTACGTGGAGAATGTCGCCCACGCGCATCTCTGCGCCGAGTGCGCACTCTCGGCCTCCTGCCCTGCGGCGGCCGGGAAGGCGTTCTTCATTACTAACGACGAGCCGATCCTGTTCTGGGAGTTTCTCACGCGCATTGTTACGGGCCTGGGGTACCCGAAGCCGAAGGGGAACATCCCTGCGCTGCTGGTGGTCACGATCGCGGAAGCCTACGACAGCCTCGCGAAGACGCTCAGGCTCAAACCCGCGGTGAACTTCAACCCGGTGCGGCTCCGCCTCGTGACGGTGACGCGCACCTTCAACTGCAGCCGTGCCAAGGAGCTTCTGGGATACACCCCGATCGTCTCCCTGGACGAAGGAATCGGGAGGACGATCGCGTCCTACCCTGATCTCAGAGCGGATGCCCGGAATCATCACGGTGAGATTCAACCCACGTCCGCGATGCACGCCTCCCGTGGCGGCGGGACCGTGGCAAATCTGTTGCTGTGGAAGGACGGGAAGCGGAGCGTGGCGTGCTTCTTCGCCCTCCTCACGTTCCTCTACTTGTTCTACAACTCGGGGACAACGCTCGTCTCCACCCTGACGTACAACCTGTGCGTGGTGCTGATCGCCGTCTTCGTGCTCAACTTCCTCCCGGACCCGCTCTTCAACGTGTCCCTCCCAAAGCTCCCGCTGTCGCTGTTCAAGGTGTCAGAGCCGTCCGCAGCCGCCGTGGCGATGGAAGTCCGCAGGCACTGGAACTGCGGAGTGGTGATGCTCGACAGGATCGTGGTGCAGCGCGATTTCAGGCTGTTCTTCAAGGTCATGTTCTCCCTGCGGGTGATGAAGTTCTTCGGGCGATTCTCCTTCCAGAGCTTGCTGTTCATGGCGCTGTTCATGGCGTTCTCCGCGCCGTATCTGTACGAGCAGAATGAGGAGTTCGAGAAGCTGAGCATGCTGGTGGTCGAGACGTTCCAGTCCTACTCCGAGCTCGTGATCACCAAGCTGCCGGAGAACATCCGGGGCCGCTTGGAGACGAAGAAGATGCAGTAAACCGCTTATCCCACCATGTTTTCGTGGTGTTTTTTTCTCAGGTGAGCGGAGTAGTATCTTGGTAGGCGGCGTATCAACGAGGAGAATCTTCTTACGAGGGTTTACAGTACTACCCATGTAAAAATAGCTAGAATCATTTTTTTTTGCCTCCATGATTTTGGAGAGAGGTCTTGCGTAACAGAGTGTTAGTGAGCACTGAGAGGGGAGGGTTACCTCCTTCACGAACATGTAATTTTGCTTGTTTTTACCATTTATATGAGATTCGATGGCAATGCCCATCTGTGTTCATTCCATCAATCAAAGTGACCTAGAAAATTGTGGTCGTTGTAGTTCTTGAGAAAGTTTGTACATGGTCGTTGTATTTTTTAAGGAAGGTTGTTATATTTGTCAGGAAGGTCGTTATATTTTCTTTGCTATAAAGTGAATTTTCACTCTCTCCAATTGATAACGGAACATACAGCAAGTGGGTAAAACTAGTTCTTCCAGCATACTACACCGTTCCCTGAATATAGTGTAGACTATTTGAAATTTCCTACACTAATTTCATTAAACGCAAATTAAAGTGGTCCACTTCAATTTTCCATCCACATCAAATCATGTCCATTAGAAATAGTGTGGCTTGTTTCAAAATAAAAGACACGGGAATTGATGTGGATAAGTTTTTACAAGTTGTACCCTAAAACCAAAATTATAATATAATAACATAATAATAACATAATAACATAATAAAATAATATAACATAATAATATTATTTTATAACATAAGAATATAAACATAATATTATAATATAATATAACAGAATATAATATAACAGAATATAATATTAACATAATAATATAACATAATAACATAATAATAACATATATGAATAACATAATAACATATATTATAATATTAATATTATATACAATAATAACATATATAATAATAACATATTAATACTATATTAATAACAAAAATTGATGTGGTCGACATCAATTTTCATCCAAAACTATGATTGATGTGGTCCACCTCAATTTTCATCCACATTACCTATACCTCCACACTATATTCAGTGAACGGTGTACTTTTGCGCTCTCCAGTTCGAACTCAAGTTCCCGCGCACCACACCTCAAACCAGACCATCACAGGCAAGATAAACATCAGACGATTCTACAAATGACAGTGACGTACGGTCAACGGGAGAGGAATATATGTGAGTGGCACACAGTCCCGTATATGGATGATTTAATCCCTAAAGGACCAAGTGTCCAAAAAGGGCTTTTTGAAAGTTTGGTCAAGTTCCTATGGTGTCAATTTCCAACATTCTTCTTTGAAATTTTTACTATAGAAAGACATTACCAAGATCTTAGTGGGAAAACAATTTTTTCCTAAATTGGACATTTGATGAAAAAGTTATAGGGTTTTGAATTTTAAATGGGGAGGGCGGGCACCTCGGGCACCTCCAAAAACTTTTGATAGGACACTCTATTGAAATTGAGATTTTCAGTACTTGCAAGTAATATTATTTCCCTTCATGTTGTCAAAAAAAAGTTATTGTCTTTAGTGAAAAATAGCATACCAACCCAAGTCAAACATTTTCACACATTGTCACTCATTGTCGGGCAAGGTACCAAAAAAACTTCTTCTTTTCCACATAAAACCTAGAGATCTTCCTATTTTTCACTTTTTATTTTTTCCACAACAATATGTAATGTAAACCTTCTTATTAACCATTCGGATTATCAATCAAAAACATATTAAGTTCAAAAAAATTAAAGTGTGAATTGACAAATTTTGAGCCTCCACTCCTTGCACACTTGTTTTGAATATGCTACACCCCGTCTCTACCTCTAAAAATTGGTGTGTAAGGAGCTAACATCATGCTTAACAAGATGGAAATCGATTTAGACCTTGTGTAGTGAAAGTTTTTGACACCAAGTGAAGTCAAAGTCTGCTGATCCACTAAACGCAGGGAAGAAAATGAACCATTTGCTTGACTTCAAACACTATAATCTTTCAATCCGTGCGGTCAAAGTTTATGAAATTTTGAACATGTATTACTCAATGAGCCTTTATTGAGATCCTACGGTCAAAACTAAAAATCAAAGTTTTTGTTTCCTTCTTTATTCATTGAACTAGAATCCAACAATTTTGAAGTGTTTTTGGTGTAAAACTGTCTTGGTACCTTAGGGGTTAAATATATGCACATTGAGCATTAAACGGATGATTAACAAAATATGGAAAAAAAAGTCCAGAAATCAGAAGCTGGATCTTCCACTTTCTTGGCAGACCTTCAATAGAAATTTTTGCAACTCTATATAAGTGTAGATTCTCATAGCAATATGACGTTATGATGTTTTTACAATGAAAATATATTTACTCTAGTGGGAATACAACAAAGATACAGGAAGAGTACATGCACACATACATATTGATAAGAAGATAAATAGAATGTTGGCTGACCCTTGATTACAAAATTAACTTGGTAGACCAATGTCTCTTTACAATCCTTTGATAGTACGCTAAAAACTCCTTGTACACTACAAATTAAATTCTATGACTGTGTCAATGGAAAGAACATAAGATATAGGGATTGCAGACTTGTCTAGATCGCTTCTTCTTACAAAGAGTGGACAACGTTTTGTAACTCTAAGGGAACTTGGAACTATCAGCTAAGTAACTTTTGCTATAAACAAACAATAAACAATGAAAGACTCCTTCCGGAAGAATGTGCAACAAGAGCGGCTTTGACTTGCTCAGAGGCATTGTTGACCAGAGCTTGATGTTGAAGCCGGAGAGTATCATTTTGAAAAGTTTTTTAAGGCCCGGCCTCCGGACAACATTCCCATGAGGGAAATCAGAGGAGGTTGGCTTGTAAGGGTCCATAAAGCAAAGAAGGCCATTGATGCATAGTACAATATATTTTCGTTTCGGTGACGGAGGAGGGTGCAGGCTTCTGAAATGGAAGGATGTTCCTTGAAAAATGTTAAAAAAATTGTTGTCGTGATGCAAATTATGGTTGGAAGTGAGAAGTTTAACACGTCCGCGGACCGCTGACGGACCAAGACTACAACAGTTAGAAGCATAAGAGAAATCCACTCAAATAGGATATGCAAGTATTATGAAACGGAGAAAAACAGTCCAACAAAATTTGGAATGAATTTAAATAAGTAATTACATGTAACTGTCTTTAATATTTACCAATGTTTAGTGAGAGAAAGTGCAAAGAATTGGGTGCGCGTAGGTGAGGTCATCTAAGGCAATAAGGCTCTCTAAGGTGGGGGAGTGACTGTCAACTTGGCTAATACTTCATTTGGACAACCTGACTTGTCATAGGCCTCTTCGTAATAAGAGTAGACTTCTCTACATCTCCTATGGACCCCTGATCCCTGGAAAGATACGATGCTGACCCTAATTGGAGTTAAGCTTGCAATAATCTTAGACACTGAATCTGGACTACAATAGTCTTTTAAGCGAGGGAATCAACATACAAAGAAGATACAATTGCTCTCCAGGCAGAGTGTGCTCCAGGGGGAATATGTAAATATTGATGGATGAACTGCATTAAAAGGGTCATTGAGGATATTACGATGCAGGAAATGATCAATCAAAAGGGTGTTTTGTTCATTAGCATTCGTGAATAAGCGAGCGAGCCGCTTCAACAGCATGTCGCACTTCATTGTTTTGGAATTCATCGAGGCCGAGGTATCACAATACATATTGGCCATCTCTCAGATGTCCTTATGTAGGTCGGGGTACACCTCTTGCATGTATGCTATGTGTCTATTCATTAGTTCGTATTTCTTGGTGGACCAGATTGCCAATGAAAAGTTGGACCACCAAAATGTGAGGGATTCTAGAAGACCCGGCCTAGGTTTTTGATGATATTGGGCCTTCTTATCTTTTCCTCCAAAACCATATCGTTGAGTCATTAGGAGCCCTCTAACTTCAAAGATGAGGTAGTATCTTGATGGACCTACATGTATGTTCCTTAGAACAACTTCGGAGTTGAGGCTGGTAGACAGGTACAAGATAGATGTAGTGATTGGCGAGCCACTGACTACTCCGACCACCCGAGGCCAAATTCTGTCATAGGCCAATGCTTGGCTGCTTATTAACACGGTCGTTTATTGATTCAACAAGAACAAAGTGCGAACGTTTGGGCCCCCGTCCTCGATCGGTCAAAATACAACGTTTGGATTGTCATCCTACCAATCCATGTTCGGTAGGAAAATTTTTTGGGACATTTGTATATTGTTGCTCAACGTTAAAGGAAGCTTTCCACGGCAAGATGTCTATAGGATGGCAACTCGGAACTCTCTAATGGGTTGTCCTACAATACAATAATGGCCAAATCTTTAGCAATTGGAGCGAGCTCTTCAATCTCCTCATCAGAATTGTGCACCTCAAGGCAAAAGTCAATGTCATGCATAGAATTAGTGATGAGCCATGTGCAACGGACAATGTGATTATTGTATGAGACTTTGTTCCGTAGTAAAATCAAATCACAGAAAATTGTTCATGCTTGAAAAAATGGGGCAATTTTAGCTTCGGTTGCCTGTTGATGCCAAATTACTATGCAATGGAATGAAGGGGGCGCTTTCTATTTGTGTACGCGAGTACAAAGTCATCCTACTATGGATTATTGGAAATGAGTCAAGTGCTCCCAGAGGTGGGGTCCCTTTGAATATATTTGGGTACAAGCAAGTTTGAGTAGAACAAAATAAAAAGGTACTCTATGACCCCGTGAAGAACAACGTTCTTATCGGACTCAATTGAATCTAGGTTGAATGTCAACGGATACATGGCATTGAGTGTACTATCCTTGACATTTCAATAAGAACAGTCGTCAAGCGAAAAGGTGTTTTGGTTGTTTGTGCCAATTCCTAAGAGCGCCTTTTGACTTAAAAATAGAGTAGACAGCCTCCTAAGGTAAAGTTTCTAATTTCCTACCAAATACTTAGCTATTCACAGTAGGAATTATCAAACTAATGTTTTGACTAGACTAAGTTTTGGACAATGACCTTTGAGAGCTTTTATTTAAATAGCAAGCCTAGCTTGACTTTTGCAACTCCAAAGCACAACAGTGAAGTCATCCATGCAGAAGTTGATAAAGGGTGCTATCTTGGGCTGGAATTTTGTATGCCATTTTTCATCCATGCCTATGTTCCGTGCAAATAATAAATCATTTACACCAAGGACAAGGAAGTAATTATTGACCTTCTCAATTGCCACCTCAGGATGCTGCTAGTAGGAACTGCCCACCTCTTGAGATGCATCATCAACATGGGACACCTGGAAGCAATTATTAATGACATCGATATATTAAGTAATAAACATGTGCACCGCACACTATGATTTATGTAATGAGCTTTATTTAGAATAAAAACCACATAAAGTCATCGAAGATAGTTTTTATTATCATAAATTTATATAGGCATGGAATACAAATAAGGGCAATGACAATGTCGGCTGCCTGTCGACGCCAAATTCTAAGTAGTAATAGGAAGTGGACACTTATCGCTTGGGTACGACCATATGAATTGCTCCCATTCACGGTCACCCTATAAAAGACAAAAATCCAAGTAAAGACGGACAACGCACGGACAACGACCTTGACAAGAACTTTTGTTTTCTTCTACGAGGCGAATATCTGTCTTTTTGTAACTTTCAAAAGGCACAACTGTTTCTTTCACCAAGAAAGGGCAATCTGCCATCGAGGTATATAAGGGTACACATGCCCGACTCTTTCATGGCTTCAAGGATCTTCGAGACCTTGAAAAGAACGGAGGTCTTATTTGCAAAGGTCTCAATAGAATCCATGGTAAAGGACTCGAGATAGATGGCATTATACGGACTATTCTTAATATTTGTGTAAGCGAAGTCGTCAATCAATAGGGTGTTTTAGGGCGGAGGGGCTAATAAACAGCGTAGATAGCTTCTTCAAGTAGAACTTTCAACCTCCAGCACTAAACCTCGCCACCTAGCAGTAGGATTGATTGAACATATGACTTACCTTTCTAATGTTGGGGTATGCATCTTTTAGGGTTTTAATTTCATTGGCATGCCCATATGGATTTTTGAAACTCTAGATCACAATAGTGAAGTTCTTTAATGCACTAGTAAAGAAATTCAACCATGTAAGGCCGAATCTTATTATATAATGACCCGTTTTGGTCAATATCTTGCGCGAGTTACAAATCGTTTATTTGGAGGACAAGAAAATAATTATTCAGTGGTTCTTGGCGCCTTCAAATGATGTGCTCAAATTCCTTGTAGCGTGATCCGCTCAATTTCCATCCACAGCAGGAGTTAGTACAATAGTAGGGAGAATACTAGGTTGAACTGCTGATTGATAGATATATGGAAGATTTTAGATACACGGTTGGTAGGCAACTGACAAAAAGTGGATCATGAAAATAAAATTGGATTACACATTGCAAACACAAAAGTATAAACATAGCAAAAGAAAATTGTGTATTCGGAGTCCAGTACTTCTATAAAGAAGATAGTGTACTAAAGGGCAAGAAAAATCTGTTAGGTGCACCATTTTGTGAACTAACCTCTGGAATTATTGCTTGTGTCGTGTATCATAGGAGGAGCAGTAGGGGAAAATCTAGTGTTGGGATGATCTGCACATGGACACCGATAATTCTCCTAGTGTAGAATCCACGCTACCCCCCTCTTCGTCTTTCTATTATTTTTCCAAGGAGGGGCGACCGCTTCCAAGATGGCACATCTTTGATGTTCTTGGATTGCTTCTCGTCAATCGCACCACAAAGGAAAAAACACCTTCTTCCAACAACGCCTTAGTATTCTTAGAATTGCTCCTCTGCTTCTTTTGTGGTGGCTTGCTAGCAGAGGAAATCTTGAGAGTTTGGCCTCCAAGTGATTTCGGAAGCCGCAACAGGAAAATAATTGTCATACTCGGTTGCTTCTTCTTGGTGCCCACTGCTCGTGCTAGTGCTTGCTGCACAACATCATTATATTTCGGAGTTGTCGGCAGACTTGTTCCTCAAGAAGACGTTGGATTTTGTCGCAGTGCACGCCCACAGGATACAGTTGGGTTTAGTACACGCGGCGTCGGCGGCGTGCCGATACTCGAGTTGATGGAAAGCACAAGTCAGGGACGGACAAATGCGCTTTGTATGTGCACAACAGTTTCATCCGCACAATAGTTTCATCCGCACAGTTTCATCCGCAAGTTGTGCCTTTCCTCCGTTGTAGGGCGTGATGAGATGTGCTTTATCCGGACAAACATTTAAGTCAGCTATTGTGAATAGTCTATCATCCTACTCCTCATTAAAGAATTCAATGTCATGCCCGTTATCATCTTCCAATTCGGCCCCGTTTTTCGAATCCTTGTCGGTTTCAGTCTGTGTGACCACTTCACTAGATACCACAATAGACAAAGCTAGGAGTGGCGGCAAAACCATGTGAACTCGCCTCAGTAGAAAGGACATAGCTATAACTCGATCTCTTGCAACCAAAATCTTATGCTTCCTTGCGAACAAACTCGATGACTATTGTTTTGTATTGATGTTTGGCAAACACATATAACACGAAATTAAGCAATTATGCACTTGGCCAAGTGCACTGGTTGCTGGTAGAAAGCCGCAAGTTATTTGCTCATAACTTTTTTTTAAATCAAAATTTGGCAAAAGTTTAGTATGTTTTTTGTCAAATTTTTTTGGTGTTTGTCGTGTCATACCTTGGCATCTTCATGTTCATATCAGTAATATATTTTTTACATTTGCTACCTTTTTTTAGAAAATATATGATATCTAATCTAGTTTACAAATCCTGCTACAAAATTATAATCATGTGCCCAAAGAGATTATAAATTTGTTATGAGTTAATATAGGATTTTAGAGTAGTGCACTACAAATACAATGTGTAAGAGATACAAAAATATATATGCAATTTGTGTAGACAGTGTAAAGTACCTCACTGTATTTTGTAATGCAAAAACATACATAATCAAGTAATTCCACACTATTGCTGAGAAATTCTAAAATCAAACACCCTCCACGTGTCCAATGGCGCTACCTACCATAGCGGACAGTTCATGATCCTGCACTGGACGATCTCCCACATCTTCAATGCCAATGGACGCACACTCAACATATCGGTAATTGCCATAAACACCCTCCCGCGTATGCCTTACCCTATCATCATTGTAGAAAATCCTTTGGATTGAAGGACATCTCTCGCTCTAACAAAAAGGCCCCCTGAAATGCAATGATGTCCTCGGATACGCTAGATCTTGGAACGGAAGGCAAACCTGGTCCGGTATCACTTTGAGTACCTCCGAACGTCTCTTGTGTCTCCGATACAGGCTCTGATTGAGAAGGCATCGAAGGCTGTGGAATCCTCCTCTGCACCGAAAAAAATTCCAATGAATCCAATTCTTCTTCCTCCATCTCCAACCTAGGACCATCAAATATACGCCCCCCTCCTGCCCCTGCCGCCAAACCAACATCCACTACACCGGAATCTTGCATCCTCTCTGTAGGTGTTGTAGACGTCTCCCCTAAAGAATCTCCCACCGCCCGCTGCGTTGATGGAATCCTCTCTCTTGGAGGAGATTGGTTCACTCCATCTTCATCGGGGTTTGAACCACTGCGAAATGAGAAATCTTCAGTGGTACCTGAACGTGGCAATCTCTTATGTAAACCACCTCCATCCTCATTGTCGTCTTCGTTCCTCACTCCACCAACCGCCTCTTCGGTCTCAGGTACGATGTTGCAACCAGTACTTGTTCCACCAGTCCTGACCAACAGTTGTCCTTGGAAATTGTCGGACAACTCATTGTACAGGAATGAAACTCTGTCTGTACAATCGTCAATGATGAAAACCTCAGATCCCTGGAAATCTCCTTCAAGGATCATGGGAATGGCCATAGATATGTTACACGCCACTAAACCCCAACCACGGGGCAAGTATGAGCCCACTAGTCTTGCCAGCTCTGATGGAGATCTCTCAGGTGAATCAACTTCAGAGGGTTGGCGTGCCTCACTCCACTGATCCAAGAAAACAAGAGGAAGTGGAACATCTCCAGAAACATAGTTCGGGCCAGGAGATGTACCCACAGGGTGCTGCATACAAATCACAACATCGCCAATCGGTTGTACTACTTGCTCCAGACGTCCATTCTCTGTAAAATCGAGAGCATAGGGATTAACCGAATTTGGATCAAATGCCCAATATCCACGTCGCATAGTACATCCCTCTGGAAGCTTCACCTTCGTGAAAAACTCTTCGTTGGCATACATGGCCGCTAGTAACAAGAAGATGACGTTCCATCGTTCAATATTTGCCATCCATAATGTCAGCTGTGCAAAAACTGCGAATAACTGGGCGTCTCCCCAATGACCATCTCCATGCCTCCCACCGCCACGTCGACAATCAATCACCCACAAACATGGTTTCCCCAACTCTATGTAGTCGGTGCGGAATAACCCTCTTCTACACCGAACCGGAAGAAGATTCTCTGTGTCGCTCTGGCCTGGCCTCTTGACTTCCATCTGCCATTCTCAATTAGTAGTAGCCAGTCCTCCCACATCCACGGACAGTCCAATGTATCCACGCCCCCCTGCTGCAATGTCACCATAATGAAACCTGATGGAAGGGGGGATGAGGTAGCCTATGTCTTCCAGTTTAGACACCTTCCCCCGCATAGGAGCAGTCCCAGCTTTTTTCGTGGTAGCATTCAAAAGCTTCCCAAAGGTATCAAGTTGTGCGTTACTCCTCGGAAAATACTTCCCTACACGGATACGAAAGAACTCCTCCATGGAATCAGGTGTACTTTCCTTGTTCTCCACCATCAATCAACGGATGGAATTCATCACAGCTTCTCGTCTCTGATATCGGTCAACCACACCGGCAATCGTACGAGGATGTTGATTCTTGTCTTTTACACCGTCGAAGTAGTATGCTTGACGAGGTCTTACTCCATCCTCCGTCACCGGCTTCGCTGCAGCAGACTTTGCCAACCGAAGATAATATGGAATCGGAACCCTACCTAACGGCCTCAACCAATTCTGGGTCATCTCCTTTCTTGTTGGTCGTACGTCCACATTTGGATCCAACTCTTTCTTCCTCACCATGTCCTTCCACTTGTCCTCTTCCTCCTTGATGTAAAAGAGAATGCCGTCTTCGTAGTCCTTGCATACTTGAATGATAGCTTCGAAGCAGTCATTACTCGGATTCCATGCATGATTGATCAGATCCTCCATGTTTTTGGCCAACCTCTTCACCGTGATAACTCCATTCCCCTTGGGCAACTTATGCACTGCACTTGCCGCACTCACCAAAGCAACAGCCCTGCGTGCATCGTCCGCACGTAGTGTGCTGTCAGGCCTCCCATATAGATCCCAAATCTGACGAAGCTTTCTCAAATCCTCCTCCATGGTAGAATACGACTGTCTCTCGAACTCTGCCACGTTGATCCGCGCAGACTTCTCAATGTAAAAGCGACGATCATCATACACCACAAAAGACGCCTCCCGCCGCTTGAACGTGTCCAGGTACTCATTTAAAGGCATAGTACCATCTCTCCACTGCTGCTGTGCAAACTTACAAGCTACTACTATGTGTTGCCCATCCACCGGTTCCCAAATGATATGATCTTGAAGCCAAGAATACTAGGATCCCATAGCACCCTCTGCAGAAGCACTCCCGTGTGCAATGAACATGCGCTCAAACTCTCGTACAGTACCTACCAATGGAAATGGCAGCTCTTCCTTCTCAACGACACCATTATTGGTGGTAGTATGCACGATGTATCTGATCGGTGGAAGTACCAATCTACTCACCCGAGTCGCGGATTTTGGGTCTCTTAAGCGATTAAATACTTCTCTGACCTTGTTCTGTGATAAAACCCGGTGGTTTGTTTCTAGATTCTCCACAGAGACAATGCGGTCTATGTGTACCTTAAACACAAAATTCCCCCACACTGATCTTTTTGCAATCTCCTCTGTTGTAGGCACTGGTGCTTTCAAATACATTGGAGTTGGAAGATCCTATGGTATCTCCGCATTGTCTTCAAAATCCACTGGTATACTGTTTGGAAGGTTGTGAAAATCTTCTTCCTCCGGCGCCATGGCTGACAAATCAGCTAAACCTCTCGGTGTAGATGTAGGGGCCCTACGATGATCATCAGACGTCCTGAGCTCCGACCTAGGAATCCTGCCACCCGATCTTGCACTTCTCCCAATCAACTTCCTCCTACTTGGATCCAAACTTGATGGGCCTTCTCTTGAACCAGAAGCTACATCACTGTCAATACGCCGTGGCCTCTTCGTAGGACGTCTATTCGTTAATGGAGGATTCGGTAATGTCTGTACCTCAGAAGTTGTGGTGGGATGTTGGCCTCCACTTCCCCTCCCCCCCTCCAGTGGTCGCCAATCCAGTTGCAACGGCTCAGCAAGAATTCGATAAACTTCTGTTTCTTCTGGTTCCGCTGGTGGGGCTTGAGTTGTCGCACGTGATGGGTCCCTCTCCCAAAATGCCTCATATCTAATATGTTCCTCCATAATGTTCTTAGCCTTTAGCACCTTCTCTGGTGATAACGCTAAACAGGCTAAGACGTTGTTGTGTCTAGCAGTACGTACCGCAAGAGAGATGTTCAACCAAAACGTCTGCAATGATTTGAGGAATTTCACTTGACCCGGATTTTGAAGAAGATTCACAGGGACAGGTGCAAGAAGCAACTTCTTCGAAAGAGAAGTCTTCACCTCCGATTGACCTGGACCCGCTGCGCAAGTAACGTATACCATATCATCACGTCGAAGAGTGATTGCCTGGATTTTGCCAAAACTCTTCCCCAACGCTGAAGTACGCTTCCCTAGCTCAAAGGGATAATCCGTCACCCACAAGAGGGTGTTCGACTCATCCACTTCCGCGATCCACCAGCCGTGGCTCTCCCAGATTCTATCAATATTTGGTGGTGCCATAACGCAACACTCAAAAAACATGTATATCATTACAAAACGATAGTCACTATTATAATGGAATAAGAATTTTTGAACCACCACTCATTGCACAATTTTTTTTTAACATGCAACACCCCTTGTCTACCTCTAAAAACTTTTGCACTACGAAAGATATAAATCCAATACCATTGTGTTAATCATGTTGTTAGTTCTTTGGTGAAATAGCATATTAATCCAGGTCAATTATTTTCACACATTGTCACACATTTTCGGCCAAAGTACCAAAAACACTTCTACCTTTCTACATAAATCTTTGAGATCTTCGTATAATTCACTTTTGATTTTTCCTACGGCATTATGTCATGTAAACCTTCTTATTGACCATTTAGATTCTCATTCCAAACAATATGAAGTTTCAAAAAAAAAAATATAACGTGAATTGAGAACTTTTGAACCTGTACAATTTTTTTGAATATGCTACACTCCTTTTCTACCTCTAAAAACTTTTGGCACTATACAAGATCTAAATCCAATAGCATCGCATGAAGCATGTTGTTAGTTCTTTGGTGAAATAGCATATCAATCCAAGTCAAATATTTTCACACATTGTCACACATTTTCGGCCTACGTACCAAAATAACCTCTACCTTCCCACATAAAACTTTGAGATCTTCGTATGATACACTTTTTATTTTTCCCACAGCATTATGTTATGTTAAACTTCTTATTGACCATTTGGATTCCCATTTAAAACAATATCGAGTTCCTTAAAAATATATAACGTGAATTGAGAATTTTTGAACCTCCACTCATTGCACAATTTTTTTGAATATGCTACACTTCTTGTCTACCTCTAAAAATTGGTGAATAGCAAACTAACATCATGTTTAACATTATGGTAATTATTTGAGACCCTTTAAAATGCAAATATTGGACACCAATTCACGTCAAAGTCTGCTGATCCAGAAAACGCAGGGATGAAAATGAGCATGTTCTCAACTTCAAACACTATAATCTTTCAATCCGTGCGGTCAAACTTTATGAAATTTTGTGAGTATATTACTTAATAAGTTTTTATTGAGATCCTATGGTTAAAACTACAAAAAAAACTTTATTTTTTCATCCAAGTTAATTGCACAAAAACAAGCATTTTTAACGAGTTTTGGTTGAGATATTCTCTACACCATTTATGTACTATGGTACTTTGGGTATCAATAGCGCGGGTATCACAACCAGGGTATGATGCATGGGTACCATAATCCGGTTATCAACATAGATATTGGATCGGGGTATCAATTAGGGTTTGAAGATTAGGGTTTTGTTTAGAGGGTATCAATTGCGGATATCAACCCTTTTGCACTTGGGTAGTGCTAGAAGGGGTGTGCGTGCGCACACCCCTGGCAGTTGATGTGAGGGAGGCTGTGAGTTTGAGAGAGGGTTTGGAGGAAAGGGAGGCTTGTGGGATTGTGAGAGATGTGTTTGTGAGGGCGGATGGTGAGGAGAGAAGAGTTGTGAGGGAGAGGAATGGAGGGGAGGTGTGAGGGAGAGAAGTTGTGTGGCTAGGGTTTGGGAGAGAGAAGGAGAGAAGTTTAGGAGGTGTGAGGAGGAATTGGAAGGCAAGACGTAACAACTACGCGCTCTTGTGCCGCGCCCTCCAGCGGGAGCGCCAGCGCCAGCGCTGCGCCGTGCTCTCGAGCGCCAGCGTC